>WAAE01010147.1:0-55579 GCA_013400495.1 Nicator chloris
AACAAAATGTATCTGAACAGAGATGGAAAATTCCGAGTGCAGAAGCAGATAACTATTTCAGCTGTGGGCATAAGCTACACTCCCCAACTTCTGTGAAGCTCTGGTTTCCACTGATTGAAACGACTCGTGAAGGACCGCGCTGCTGACTCATGGGCCAGCGCAGCCACCTCTGTTGAGGTGATTCAGGAGACAGTGTTACACGTAGATAACTGGTCTTTACTGGTTGGCTTGCTGAGACAAGGTTTTCTACAAGCTGCTGCTCAAGCCAGAAATCGGTACCTTTCGAATTAGGTCATGCTTCTTCCGGTCCTTTTAGTCCCTTATGTCAGGTTTTAAATCTCAGAGGTACAGAAAAGCAGAATTATGGGGAAGATGTCGCAGGAGGGCTGAAAACGTGGCTTACAGCTTTAGAAGGGACAGTCAGAAAACTGCTTGAACTTGACATCACAAGTGAGACTGGAAACAGCAGACAGTAATCAAAGGAAGGTTTAAAGATGAAGAGGAAGGACTTTCCCCTTCTCAAAACTTTTAATTTCTTATCTTTCCCTTACAGATGGGAAATTTTAACAAGCAGAGGAACACTTATGACTGGGCTTAAATTAGTTTTCAAATAAAATCTAGATTATTTCTAACAAATTAGGAAAAAGAAAGAACATGACACACTACATCTGTCAGTTCCCTATGAGCCAAATGACTGAATCGTATCACAAATCTGCTGAAGAGAGTTAATTAATTTCATTCAACAAAAGTGCAGAATAGCTTATTATTTTTCTCCCTTATACAACTGCTAATGAGCTTCAGGTCAGCTATCAGGCCATCTGCCCAACAGAGTAATTTCTGAAGTCTAATGTTTTGTACACTTTTGACACAGCCATTTGTGTCACCATTACTACTTCCCTGTTTGTTTTCCCCAGTAGAACGTGGTTCCTACCTAAAGAAAAACTGGTCTAAAGTGCTTATCTATAATCCTGCCTGCTAGAACCAGAACATTAGTCCTCTGATTTCCTGTCTGAGGGAGCCATTCATCCCCTTTCAAACTTTTCTTTCAATTATGTACAACAGGAGTAGTGGAAAGATGCAACTGTAGCCCTGTGATGCTAAAAGCTCTTATCATAAGAGATACCGTACCACTGAAAATAATTACTTTGTAATGTCAGAGGAGTCATGGTCAACAAATGTTCATTTCCCAGGAGAACCCGTGATAAATGTCATTAACTCAGAAAATCTCTGACAGTTTGTCCAAACAATCTGACAACAACTATGAACTAGAACCATAACAGATGGATGCCAGAAGTTCATAAAGTGAACAGTATGGAAAAGGATCTATGCCACAATAAAGGCAGGATAAATACCTTACTCATTAAAATGCATCAAACTTTCTATGGAATGTGTTACTACAAAAACATTCCTCCTGGCAACAGAAAAGCACTGACACTTCAGTTTCTTCTTTTCAAGGAATGTGCTTACACGGTTGTTATTTTACTTAGTTCCTTCAGCTTTACCTTGCCAGAAAAGAAGAGATAATTTCCAAGCATCTTAGTAAAAAAAAAAATAGTTAAACATGGCTAAAAAAAAATCATTTCTGCATAGCCTACCATGTTAGCCAGCACAATAGCTTAGCTGGGATAATTTATTTCAAGTTAATAAACCTTTCTGTATTTCCTACCCAGACTACATTTTATTTTTAATCATCAAGCATTAATGACTCAACACAGATATTTTAATCATATAAGGAAATATACCTTATTGCTCAGTTTTACACCAAGAGCCTTTGTACCATCCACCCGATGGATGCCACTAAACAAAGTAAAGATCTTGCTTATAGTGATAAAAGCAAGTTTAAAAAAAATGCTTTAGATGTAATGTATGTTACACTTCCTATTTCACAGTGCTATTCCATTTCTTCTCTTTTCACTATTAGTTGCTGAATACATATTTTGTGTTCTGGTTTAAGATGCCTTTACAGTCCACAATAAACAACCAGCTGAAATACTGCATCTTCTGTCAATAAGAAACACACTTCATTTAATGACAAACACGGAGGAGAAGTTTCATGTTTTGTATAGCATCTTTGGTTGATTTTTTTTTGCCAGTCCTCCTTAAGAAAACAGTCTGGATTTCAATAAATAAAGTTAATTTAGAGGAAGTTTTTTTTCAAGAAAATTAAAGGTTATTAAAAAAAATTAAGTTGATTTTCAGAGAAATACCTCAATAGGAATAGGATGTAACACTGCAAATCCTTATTTATCAAAGACTCCATTTACTCATCTGTGATGGGCTGCCTAAAATGTTAACTAATGATTACTAGGGAATGTCCTAGAGGAGAACAGCAGTGGAAAATTCATCCTGAATAATCTATTTAACTGTGCATTTTTCTGTTGCACATCTAAAACACTGAGTGCTGTATTATGTACATTAGGATAATCATCTTGTTAGTCTTGTAACAGGCCCCTTATTTCAGAAATTCAACCAGTTTTTCTGCTGTGTCATATCACAACTTCTCCCAATGTGTGGAATTTCCTGATTACAAATAATTTGAGTTGGTGGGGTTTTTTTGCATAAATGTAAATAGCTGTATTTATGCTTAAATTTCAGTGTGTTCCACAGAAACAAGTTGTCAAATCTGCAGAAAATTAGAGGCATCTGTATGGTACTTTAACATTTCCTGCCACTATACAAACATTTCCTTCCAGTTTTTTAACCCCACAATCTGTATATAACAAACAGAATCCACTGCAAGGAATTCTGTTTTCGGTTGGTTCCTTCTCCCTCCTTTTCTCATTATCAGAGTGGGCCATGAAAGGACAATTTAGACAGCCTGGTTTTCAGGGTAAATGGAGCTTTTATTAGGGCTTGAAGCTCAGTGTTCCCTATAGAAAGCAGGTAACAAGAAACCTGTGAACAAAAATACCTCCGAAAGTGATAAGCAAGTTCTAGAGGAGTGCAGTGTAACATCACAGGCAGTCAACACTGCAGTTCTATTCTGTGTTTCTGGGAGGACCTACAGACAGAATATAATCAAGGCGAAATTTCAGTATACCTAAATTGTACGACAATTTCTGCTAATCAAAATATTATTCAAATCATCTGTCTGTCCTAGTTAAGTAAGCCAAATTTAAGCGCACTTCAAGTACTGATTTACAGAAGTTTTGTGCTAGCTTATTTCAATACACCATGATTAGGATGAAAAAACAGTCATCCTACTGATACCCATGATTCACTCCAACAAATTTCACATCTCATGAGAATAAGAATTTGATCCATTTCCTTACGATGAACCCTCTTTGAACCACTGAAGTTCATACACCCCCAGGAAACTGATCACAATATGTTTTTTATATTTTTAACTAGTTTTCATAGTATTCAAGTTTCATTGAATGGAATTCCACTTACATTACACCAAATTGTATTTCCACATATGATCAAAATGTTCACTTCAGAAAGGAAAGTGGGCAGTGGGATGATTTCTATTCAAGCTATGCACTTCTTGCAGAGGAGATGAAGTTGACTGAATGGCAAAATGGTCCACTACAGCAGTGGCTCCATCATTTCAACTCAGCAAACACGCCCCTTCAAGGTAACTGAACAGGTTCTTTACCTGTAGTTGACCAATTTCATCGACACAGAATCCATCAACTCTGTTCCTGCTATAAGCACAGCTAATACAAATGACAAAAATCCCCAAATCATTTCATTCTAGTAAAGGAGAGATGTAATTCCATGGCTTTCCATTTTTTCAGGGTTTCCAGCTTTTGCCCAGACATACTCTAGCATGACAGATTCCTTCTCTGAAGAGGCACATGAAGTGGTATAAGGCACTTTGAATGCCAACTTCCTACCCTCTATGTACAGTAAGTGGTTTCTTGTCCCTCATGGCCAGAGCATGGGCATCTCACACCAACCTTTTTTAGGAAGATTTTTTTTTCCAAACCAGGGCACCTGCTCTTACAAGAATTTGTCTGCCTGCCACCTTTCGATGCTTTCAAATAACCTTGATTCTAACTGAAATCAAGTGCAGCTCAATGCTACAAAAAAATGCAAAAATTAATTTGCTCATGCTACCAGCTTCTTATAAAGGCTGTTCATTAACCTGGATCAAACAAAGATTATTTATGTGGGCCAGGCTTCCCCCAGTAAAAATCCACGGAAAAATACCTTCTAAATTCAGTGAACAATGCATCAGGTCTCAGTTGAATATATTCATATTCACGTATGTTTCCAGTTCAACCTAATATCTGTTCATGGACCAAGTACTGATTGTAAGGAATAGGTAACATTAATAAACACTCAACCTTAGACCCAACATCTAGATGGCAACCAAAACCTAGGACTAAATTACAGCATTAATACTCAGCTGGCACCACATGTTTTGATTTACATTAGGTTCAGATGCACATCACCATGAGGGTTCTCAAAGCCTGGAGGAAGCTGGCAACTCTCCTACCCATATTCTTTCTCATTTGTGAAAAAAACTTGTGGGAACCAAATATTACAGGCCCCTTGTGTGCATTTTCAGAGAGCTCTCAATGTACAGCTGATCACTATTTTGCACTTTTGGAGCTTGGGCCAATGATTGTGGCTCAAAAAGCAAAAAGCTCATTGCTTCAACACAGCCCTAACGATTAATTTATGTACTTTAGTCCATTGAACAAAGAAGGATAAATCACAGACAGATGCTCTCATTTATCTGTGGGGTTTCATATGCAAAGACACTGCAATATACAAGAGAAATCATCTGGAAATGCACTGAGCTCTCTGAAAAAAAGATTCAAAATACAGAGACCACTAGCCCCATTTAGCTTTACCTGAAAAGAATATAATCATAATCAATATAATCCACTGGTATACACCAAGATTTTCTCAACTTTTACCCTGGGTCTCAGTAGCCAAGTAGCCCTATATCAAATTAAGATTTCTGAAACACATAAATTCTGATAAGACTGAGGTCTGAAATGTAAGGGGATGACTTGCTCTTTAATCAAAACCCAAACACTCTTTTGGATAGAATTTTTTTTTAAAGTTTCTGGTTTAGGGAAGTTTTTACAAATACCTCTACAATTCTTTATTTTCTTAAGATTTGAAATCCTGTAACCACAGTTACTGAGAAAGACTGTAACCACAGTCACTGCAAAAGAAAAAGAAAAAAAAGAACTATTTTGTCTCAAAAAGCCTGATATTTTAGCATGCTATTTGGTTGTTCCTTTGCTTGCTTTTTTATTTATTTTAGCCCAACTTCTTGCTAAACAGACGAGAAACATTATGCAAGCATTCAAATTTATCCTCTCACAGAATTATAACTAATTTAAATTAATCAGCTATTCATTTTTGATCCTTTTTATCTTCACTGCCATTGAACGGATTAAGGGATCAAACTAGTTACCTCTTTTAAACAAAATGCAATTCTCTATTTTGCCATTCTTATTCTCAGATTGAATAAAACAGTAGCATGAGATCTGTCCCAACTTGAAAATTCACACAGCAATTAGTCTTCATTTACAAACATGACACAATCAGATCCTAAATGTTTAAATATTAGCATTTACTTCTACAGTAAAAAAAATAAGAGAGAAACATGAAGTGAGCGTACATTAGATTATCGAGATCAGAGTTATTTCAAAGATGCATTTTGCATTAGGGCCAAAATTTTTGTATTGTACTTCTCAGGTCAAATATTTTATTGTACCATCTATGAAATGAGAGAGCAGTAAACCAAACGCAGCATATTTTTGTTAGATCTTTAACAGCAGTGTGTCAAAGCGATAGCAAGCCTTTGCAAAGTTCCAGGCATGATCCAAGGACTACCTTCTATGCCCTACTTTCTTCAATGGATCTTTAAAAAGAACCTTTGCACAAATCAAAAATCATTCAAAGCCAAATGGTCAACGACATGGCATCAGGCTTCACAAGGAGAATTCTTCAGAAAATCTGTTCTTCTGAGGAGATGAGATCCCTCATCCTGCTTTTGCTCAATTAATAGAAAGAGCACGGATTAGCATCTCCAGGTGGTCTTGCTGGGCTTTGTTAACCCGACTTCCCTAACATGAGAGAGGATAATGTGCAAATGACTGCCCCATCCTGCAAGGATACACCTGAAAGCAGTTATTTGCCAAATGGGATGAAATCTGGTTTTCCTACATAAGAGGAAATACTGGTACCTATAATTGTTACATATGGCTGCCTCATCCTGCCAGAGCAGAGCAGCCCCACTGTATTCAAACTGCAAAACCAACCAAACAAAAAAGACACCACCCAAAATAACAGCAAATGAAGATCACTGACTTTTCCCAAACACAGTGGCTGGCTGGCCAGCTTGCTATAGCAATCTGAAGGCTCATTCTTGAAACAAAATTGCGCAAAACTATCATTCTTGCTTTATGAGTATATTGATCAGCAAATGTGAGTCTCCTGCCAGTGGAAAAATCTCTCATTTTTCGGGAGAGATTTGAAGTGAAAATAAAGCTGGTTCACTTTTTCCACAGAGCTGTGAAAATGAAACTCTTTGCCAGGTAAGCTGAGGGTACATATTTGTTTGAATAGTTCTACTAAAAATTAAAAAACAAAACAGGAAAACAGGGGTGCCTAAATTCATACTCTGGCACTTAAATAACCCAGCCAGCTTACACTAATGTTTATCCATCTAGCATTTCCTCTCCATGAAACAGAAGTTGTTTCTCTTCCCCATTTGAGAAACTCAGATACTTACACCAGTGCAAGAATATGACTTTGGGTACTTGACCTCAGGCACTCAAGTCATTTTCCTTTCAGACGTGTACAGTGGCATCTCTGGCTGCAGCCTGTGTCATGTTCCTGCCACTGGTTCACACTGCTAATGCTGCTGGCACCATGCAGTCTTTTCCAGCCTTACTGCTTAACTCCTGCCTGAGGTGACTGCACTCTCACTTACATTTAATTTTCTAAGTATCAACTCATTTCCAGCCACCTCACAGACAGAACCCTGACTACTGCTGCAGAAGCCAGCAGGAGCCAGGAGGATTTCTGTCTGTTTTATGGGAAGGCGATCTGAGACGCATAGTTTAAAAATGTGCAGGTATGTTCAAAAAAATAAGATAATATTACTTTGAATTTTGGTAGCTCTCCTTTACGTGTGTCAGAGTATCTTACAAAATGGTCAATACTGTCTGCACCTTTGTCTAATTCACAGCAGACTGGATGGGCATTACAGAATGGTAAGAATTTGGCCCTCTGGCACTGAGCAGGAATACAGAAACTAAGCAGGCTGCTGAAACAGAAATACTCCATCTTTCCTTCAGTGTTTCAGGCAGTTACTTTGACAGCCATAATGCAAAACTTTATGCTACCATTGCCATTGCCTCAGATAAGCACCCTTAAAACCTACTTGGTTTAAACAATCACAAAATTTAAAAATTGTAGTAATACTGAGAACATAATTACACCCTTAAAAGCCAACCTATGACAGATGAATCAAAAATTGGACACTTTTCTGCTGTTTTTTCTTTCTTCATCTCATCAAAGAGAAGGCAAGAAGCAGGTGGAAAATGAGCATGCACATTATTGCTTCTGTCTCTAATTACAAGGACTGTTGTTGTGCAATGAAAAATCTTTTAACAGAGCAACAAATAAATTCTCTAAGGTGGTATCATCTGTTGATGATACTGCTCCCAAAACTCTTGTCTTCAGTATGAGATTCGACAACACGAACGTGAAGGCTGGTCAAAAGGTAACTGCACTGCTTTCACCCTGTGTAAAGCCCAGGGCTCATTCAAGGCTGCCCAGGTCTTTGCCCCCAGCACACCATATCCAAAGCACACTATTTATATAGCATGTAGGATGTCAGTACTCACAACAGGAGAGCTCCAGGATTCAGATAGAAGACTGTTTACTGATTTTTGGCAAGGTTTTGTGTGCAATAAAGAGGATGAGCCAAAGAAGAGTAAAAGCCAGTAAGAATATTCTAATACTAATACTTTCGGCTCCAGCGACTTCTAATATAGTTTTATGTTCTTTCTTTTCTTTTTTTTTTTTCTTTTGTCATATGGCCATGGTTAAACAGCTCAGCCTGTGCTTTGGTTTCAAGAGCAAAGACAAATCTTTGGCTTGGCTTTTCCTTCAAACTTTGGAAAAAAACAAGGAGAATCTGAATTAAAAATAAAAATTCCAATTCCACCCCGCTTTCATCTCTGTTTTCATAAAGAAATAGTTCTCTGAAGAGTAGATAATGCTCAGTAAGATGTGCGACTGAAACACTGCTATGCTTTTGAAGAATGGGAGACCTACAATCATATTGAAAATTCCAGGCCAAAATTTCTCCTCTTGTAAACTGAAACCATTCCATTGCACACAGTAGGGATCAGCAGCAGAAAAGTCAGTCCCAAGAATATTCAGAACAATTTTAAAGGCTTCTTAGATAACGCACAGTAGCAGACTTGTGAACTAGTAAAGTGAGAGTTTTAAAGTGTCTAAGGATCCTTAATCCTTTACAACCCATGATTATGAGAAGATCATTATTTTAGGTGCTTAACATGCCACAAAAATGACCTGTATAAACGGTACAGGCCTTGCAAAAATACTTCCTACCAATGGACTGTGTGTGAGAGTAAAGAGCCAGTCTCCCAAAGTGTTATTTTTCAAGGGGTTTTGCTTGGTATTTCCAGCCCTTTCAAACCTGTTCCCATCTCGTCTCCCCACACAGACATGTACAACTACCTCAAGCCATATTTATTTGAAGCTCTCTACAACTACGGAAGAAAATCCAAAAGACTGGTTTTGGCAGTACTGTTCAAGTAAAACAGATTATAAATATTTAACTTTTACAATGAGCATCACAAGAAAGAGCAATGTTGGCAGTCGGTCACCTAATAAGGAAACGTTTTTATTATTGCTTATGTGAAGACAGTTCTGTTATTGTTTCTACATATAATGCATTGTATGTTTTGTGTTTTTTTAATTTGGGAAAATTAAATGTTGTTTAATGGCTTGACAACAATGCAAAAGGAAGCTCAGTGCATGATGCTCCCAGGAGGTTGTGAAGCTATTGCGATCAGAGCTGCTGCTAATTAAATCTGCCTATTGTTACGAAGCATTTGGGGCCAAACCAATCAACCAGTGGCACAATTAATGTAGTCCACAAGGGCCTTTAGTGGTACTTGTTTTCAACAATCACGAGGAACAAACACAGGCTAAAGAAGAGTGGAAAAGCCTGTGCATTTACAAACCTGCTGGCCTTAGGTCTTGTTTGGGAATAACTACCATGTTATTAATAACTCCATGGCAAGTACCATTGAATACTAGTAATTTTGCCTCAGACATGTATGCACATTTTCAGAAAGATAACAAGCAGGAAAAGACACAGGCTCTCCCTTACATCAAAGGGGCAAGGCTATCCTCTTTTGCTTGTGTTCTACATACATATTTTACCATGACACAATGACAGGTACAGTTTGCAGAATGAAGGGGACAAATCTTTAAAAGTTATCATCTAGTTGCAAGGAAAAAGATGTAAATCTTATGTCATGATTTACGTGACTGAAACACTGAGATCAACAAACAAAACAAAAGGCATGAAGTCTACATGCAAATTTGAAAAAAAAAGGTGCATTTTCATTTAGAGAAATACCACTATTTCAATTAGTCAATACAATATCTTTTTCTTCACTTCCACCTGCTATACTGCATAACTCTGTAAAGCTCTGTATTGTATTCTATAGTCCTGTACTAGATGCTATCTCAACCACCTCTCTGATGAAACTTGTCTTCTGCTTGCATTGATCTGTCCAGACTGCAAGAGCCCTGCCCAAAGCAGAGCCAGGGTTAGAGCCCTGGAGTTCCTGGCTAGCTGCCCTGAATGTAAGCAATGAAACCACGCTGTCTCCCTCCACTAGCTGACGTCAGATGGTTTCTCATACAGTGCTTCATAGGCTGCTTAAGTCTCCACAATGACATCCTGAGGAAGTGATATTGGCACAAAACATAGTCCAAGACTCTGAGCACTAGTCAGTCAGACCAACAGCATTGACACTGCAACATTTGTATGAGTTTTATTTGAAAAACTCAAATGAACTTCCACAAAACAACTCACAGCTTTGACTAAGGTGATGTCTTCTTACTTAGGAAGCATTCTAACTTAGAAAAGTACTGAATTAATGCTGAAAATATACTTCACTAGCTTTAGGGTCAAGCATCTAGTTGCTCCTACATTTTGGTTTCCTGCAGTACGGACAACACAGCTGGACAAGGTATCTCTGAAACGGTCTCTGGCATCCTACACAGAGAGGCAATGACACCTTTCCAAGTTTATTTAGTCTAGGAATCCAGCTCTCTCTCCTATTCTTTGCAGTCACTGCTCAACTGCGTGCTCCTAAGAACTCTCAACTTGGTTTTGAGGTTACTATATTTTCAGAATACAGCCTGCAAACTCATAGCAGGATCAATAGCCTTTATTCCTTGCTTATTCTCCTCATAGTCTCCAGTTTATGCCTCTGGCTGTCTTAGTTAAAAGGAGAAGATTAAAGAAAAGAGAGAGGATAAATCAGTGTTACAAGAAATGTTCACCAGTGTTTGAGATTGCAAGAGGACATCTCAGCAAAAATTGAGAAACAGGCAGTGAAGATCAGCTACTGACAGGAGAGAAAGAAAACTGCAAAGAAAGGACTAGAAACAGAACAGGGAATTCTCTGTATTCAACCAACTTTGAGGATGACGAACAGAGACTGTAATAACATCGCAGAAGTCTACAATAAAAGCAAGTATTAAATAAGAGATAAATTAAGTTAAATATAGTATTCTGATTAATGATCTTTCTTAATCATATAGGGGATAAAAAGACCTGAAGCGAGGCATTTTCCCTCTAGCCTTGCTGTGGACATGAGGTGCTCTATATAGAAGGCACACAGGCTCATTTTGACAAGAGTATTGAAAAGGTAAGTGCATCATTACATCCTTAGCACCGTGGTTAGTCATGTGACATCTTCTCTGATGTGAGAAGGTATTTATGAATATTCAATTTTTCTGGATATAAATAAGATTCAGAGTGCAAAACACATCATCTGCTGACAATTAAGCTGTATGTAAAGGTGAAAGAGAGAAAATAGTTTATTCAGCCTTTCAGCTGGCAATACCAGTGGAGTAGAGGAGCCCTTGTGCTGACAGCACATTGATTAAAGTCAAGAGGAATCCCAGCTATGCGACAGCAGCAGGATTGGGGTGGACTGCCCCATTGTCACTGATTCACAGACTGATATACTACATACTAGCTACTTTAAGAAATGAATGTGCACTGTGCTTCCAAGAGAAGAAATAACACCATCATTGGTCCTGTACCATTAATGTCCCCATAAAGAGAACAAATTTAAAAAAATTAAAAGGAACCCTCCAGGCCTGATCCTCCTCATAAGTCTTCCAGTGGTATTAGCCTTGCAACTGCAGCAGAGTCATTCCTATTTACACTGCTCTGAGTAAAATGAGGCTTCATGCCTGCTGAAACTAAATCATCTCCTCCTACAGTAATTTGCTATTATTATATTGGACTGTTTAGCTAAAGGAATGAACTACAGGATGTGTGCTACATCTACAAGTCACTGTTTTATACTAAAGATGTTGGTAGGGAAATGGGGAGAAGTGACCTTTCAAACCACTGACATTTATACTGATGTTTTTGGCTTTGCTACTTCTTTGTTGTGTCAACTCATAGGAACTTAAAATCACATCCTAAAAACGATCTCAGATTGCTTTTAAAATCTGATAGAAACTGTAAGAACAATAAAACTGTAAGTCCCTTCAGCTAAGAGACTTAAAAAGCGAAACAGAAGAGCAATGAGATTAGCAATTTTCTCATTACCTTCTGGCAGTTTGAGATTATGACTTTAGCTACATCATGAGAGTTTTAGGAAAGTCAGAGAGGAAACAAGATCAGAAGTTACCTTAATTTCTCCTCTCAAAACCAGTTAGGCAAGTAAACAAACAGAAAGTGCCCCTACCTCCTTGCCAGCCAGAATAATTGGGCACAGGGGTGTTCTGAAAGAGTAAACTGCACCAGGAAAGCGTGACCATGAGCCCCTGCAACTAATCACACCTCTGACTCTCTTAAAAGTCTCCGTGTGGATTAATTCACTAAGCAACAGGTAAACATAACCATAAGGATCAGTCTTTGTCTGTCCTTTTGTCTTTTGGAATTTGTTTTAATACAGATGTGAAAATTTGGCCTAATGACAGGGAGACACTCAAACCTTCCTACGATTTGAACTTGAACAGGTCTTGCCATTCTTAACTATTTTCTTTCTTACAAAAACTTATCTCAGACTTTGGAGGCACTTGAAGAGTTAATTTGACTTTATACTCCTCTGCTTCCAGACCAAGTATCAATGAATTTGTTGTCCTGACCTAACTGGGTGTACTGGAAAATAATGTAAGGGGATTAAAAATCACCCATGTTTGAGGGATTTATATATTTATAATGCACTCTAGTCCCACAAAAACTACATCTAATCATATCTTCAAACAGAGACCAGTAAAAGTTATTTCATTTTGATAAATTGTTTTTACTCACTGAAGAACAAAACTGGAAAGTTTAAATATCACTAAGATCTCACTGGAAAAAAATGGTACAAGGTAACTCACTGTTTAAATGGCAAGAACATAAATTTTTTCATAGCTTGTTATGACTGTAATACGCTTGGTCGAAAAATTTTTTTGACTGTCCGCTGGAAAACCAAGATTTGGATGAAAAGATTTTTTCATTCAAAGTGTTTTTGATAAAAAAGGAGAACAAAACAAAACCCCTCAACAAGCTGTTTGTGTTGTACTTCACAGCGAACCACGCAATTCAAGATTCCTGAAGTGTCTGAGTTTATAAAACGGGGAGATCCTTATGTTCCTTATGTTCACTGTCAGCCTAAGGACCCAGTCTTCAAAATGGGAAGAACTAAAAAAGTTTTAAAATTACAGCTTCAACAAGACATTACAATGAACCATCAAGATTTTGAGTTTTGAGCCAAAGCCATTCAGTTATTTGAAGTTCTTTTCCATTTATTGAATTTTCGTCTTGAAGATGCACTTTTTTTAGATGAAAATACATATATCTAAAAAACAAGTTCCCTAGTAAGTCATGTGTTTTCCACACAAGGCTGCATTTTCAACCAGTTTAGCATATTAAGCTTTGCCCTCTGTTTTCTCATGTGTTTTGACCACGAGAATTTAAGATGTGAAATTTAATTTACAGCCTTAATTGTATTTAAACATAGTTTTATTTGTGGATGAGTGCAGATACTTAGCCTGCTGTTTTTAAAATAAAACAGGTATAAAAATAGCTTAATGGAAAACAGTGGTCTGTCTCTTCAACCACTGCTTCTTCTCCAGTAACACAGAAATCAAGGGTATTGTGGAAACAATACTTAATGTTATTCCTAGGCAGTTATTCCTTGGCATTGCAGAGTGCAGGGAAAACACAGCGTCTAACACTTATCTGGAGCAGTCTGATTTGAGAGATGACAAAGCAGGATGTACAGAGGGCAGTGAAATGTAAAGCAAGCCGGTCACAACACCGTAGTTGGGGTATAGACGAGAAGATCTCCCAGTGGGTTTATGTACTAGCAATATAATTTGACTACAAGAAGTTCCCTTGCTCCAATGACCCTTGGTGTGGCTTTGCTTGGAAAGGAGGCTCTACACTGGAAACTAACAAAAGAACCCAGTACATTGTATTAAGGATGGGGTAGGGTAAAGGATCCATGGATGGCAGCATTAACCTTGGACCTTAACAATCCATAACAGCAGACACTGCTGTAGAGAGTGAGACTAATGCAATAACTTCATTGTGGATGCGTGGCCAATGCACAGATTTGGGGGTGGATTCCACTTATCACAGAGAGGTTACTGTAGGAGTTGAATTTCTCTTGCTTTTGTACCAAATGGAAAACACTAAAATTACTGGTGAAGCCACAAAATTCCTGCATCACATGGCAATTTTACAAAATTAAGGAAAAAACCAAGAATATTTTTTTTTAAATAATTAAGCAATGCATGAACTGTAACACAAGCTATCAGTCTCTTCAACAATTTTGTTCAGAGATATGCGGCTTGGCAAATAAGAAATTTGGAATTTTTATGTGATAGATCATCCAATTAAAAATCACTCCAAATTTAAGTCACGATGACTGGCCATAACTTGATCTATCAGGGAACATTATATGGTACTCCCATGGTCTGTATTTCCACTAACAGTCAGAACTTTTTAGTGCAGATCAAGCAGTAGAATTCCACAGTCCATTTAAACGGTTTTTGCTTCTTTTTCAAACAAAGCTTATTCAATTATTGGGAGGGTAAATAGCTGGTTATTTGACTTATCCTGATAGAAGAAAAAACTGTATCTCTGCATAGAACATGGACATTTTCTCCTGACTATCACATCATTGGATGATGATGGAAGGCCTGGCAGCTCTTACTGTTTACCCTGTTGGAAGACCTATCTTCTACACACCACCCAACAATCATAGTACAGCCATAGCCAGAACCAGACTGTCTTGACTGAAAGTTTTATCTATTTCCCAGAAAGATTATGTCATTAGGTATGATCCAGTCTAATATGTATCTGTGCATTAACATGATTTACATGATTTTTTTTTCATCTGTCACTAAAATATATATCATTAACCTGACACTCCTCTTAGGATTTATGGACCTTACTGATGTTTTTATGATTATGCAATCTGATGTCTGGCAAACCATAGAAAGCTGTGGGTAGGTGGGGGAGTGCATGTCTGAAAACTAAAGGAGAACTTCAAGCAGGACTGTTGTGTCATTTACTTGCTGTAGAAAGTAATGTGATATAATTAAAAAATGGTCACAAAAGATTACCATCTTTTGGCATCAAATTTTAACACATGCTGTAAAACAGAAATTATCAGCCTTGCATAAAACTGATTTTTTTTTCCTCCCCACAGTGGGGTCCAGTAAAGCCCTGGAACATCCTGAGGATAAAGAACATCAACTGGATGTAAAACAGAGCTCTTTTTTTAATGGTTTAGGATGAGAGGATCTTCCCCTGTAGTGGGAGGAAAAAGCTGGAAATGTCAGTGCTTGATCTTTTTTAAGGTTTTGAACTAATACGTAAAATTAAAATGAAGACAAATGAAAATCCTTGTGAAGAGGGTTATTAAAGATAGGACAGTTCTATAATGAGCATGATCCAGCAGCCTATGAATTAAGAGTGAGTCATAATATACAAGCAGTTTGGGGAGGTCTGGAAAGTTTAATCTTCTTGGACGACTCTGAAAGAACTGAAAGAAAACAGTAATTTTCCTTTACCAATTTAGGTCAGGCCAGGCAAAGCAAGGCAAGGGAAAGAAAGAAGCCCAGAGTACAAAGAGTGATTTTGTTCATTGGTGAAGAACATGAAGAGGTTGAAGAGTACTGTTCCCCCTTTTGTAACAGGTAAATCAGGACTAGGATATCATTAAAAATTGCTCCTGAAAAGTAAGACAGAGTTGTCTATTAGGAACTAAGTCAACCATTTACTGATTGGCCCTAGTAGTGTGAACATTCAGTAGTTTTTAAGCCGTGAGATTTTCAGCTGCCAGAGGATATCTTGCAAGCAATATTCGGAAAGAATTCTACACTGAAACAACTATTGTGGTTCTTGACAGAAAAAAAAAACAAATGAAGGAGAAGTAAATAAAATTACCTCCTACACTTTAAAATACTTAAAAATAAACAGAAGTGCATATAAGAAGTTGTGACAGTGCCTCATGGATGTCCCTCCCCAGCAGTCTTAACAATGCTAGGTTTAGACTAAAATACAAATCAGAATATAGTTCACACCAAATAATTTCCTTCTTGAACTCTAAAGGGAACATTCAGTGAATCAGCCACAAGAGACAACCCAAAGAATTTGAGAAGGCCATAATATTGTTGTTTTCAGAAGCTTCCAGTCTTCATCTGACTGAGTATTCTTACTAAAATTCCATGCAATGCTTTTCGCTTTAACTGCCATGCACCACTTTGATGAGAGAACAGACCAAAAAAAAATGTTCTACCAGCTCATGTCTTTCACCATCCAAAGATTTTACAAGGACCACAAGCCAGACCTATGGCTAACATAAAATATTTGTAGTTGATGCAGATGGCAGGAAATAATGCTAGTGCCTTTCCTTGTGTAGGGAACCGACCTGCAGATAAGCCCAAGGTGGAAAGTTCACAGTAAAAATGTCTGGACTTGAACTTATCTAAAATTTGGAAGAGACAGATTGCCCATCTATTATGGGCTGAGTTCCCATTGACAGGATCCATGTGTTGACTTAGTAGCCCATTGGGATGTTTGAACACATTTAAAATCAGTACTTGTGCCTTCTACTTTCCTTTCATGGGTTAATTGACTTTTTTAGGGCTTAAGCCAATTCCATTTCAGATACTCTGGATTATGAAACCTCTGTGCCAGAACACTACAGATTTCCAATAGGCTGTTGAAACTTTTAGCCTCTGACAATGTCAGATACTCTAGGCATGACATGGATATGCTTCAACAATTTATTACCATGCTTTTGGCTTTCCCAGCTACAGCTAATGACTGCATTTACAACACAGGCTCGGGAGTGCAATTCCCATGGCTGAGTGTGGCTCATAGCTCACTAACTGTTGGAAACACTGTCTTGAGAGCTGACGTTAGCTAGCAACAGGCAAAAAAGCTCCCATTTTTCTGTGTAATTCAGTGATTTGCAATCAATGGACTACTTCTACTCAAGCTCTTTCCCTATGTAAATCTACTTTATGCATTAATTTGAAGTCCACTTCTGAGTGTCCAATATAGGCATAATATATTAAGAGCAAGTAGGAGTCATCCTCACCTGCCCCTCCTTTAATGCCAAATACGGGCAAATTTGAGAATGGAAGAATAGCCAGCATTCTGCAGGCCAACACACGATTTCCTAGGAACCCCTGCTGAAAAAGGCAGGCAACAAGCTTTTAAAATACTTTCTTCCCCCTCTCGCCTACGTTCTTTCCTTAATTTGCTATGATATCCATTTGATTTCCTTCTGTTATAACTGGCTTCATATTTCAAATTGTCACACTGTGAATAAGCCTAATTCAAAATACTTCTAGAAAACTTCTAACTATTTTGTAATAAATGCGCAAGTGTAAACATGCAACCGGATCTTAATTTTACCTTGCTAGCTCACACAACTTCAACTGCAGGTAATTTATCCTCAATGAACACTAAAAGCGACATCTGGAAAATGCAACAATTAATAAGAATAAATAAAAAGTCACTGACCTGTTACTCAGCTTTCTGTCCCTAGGTTAGTAATTTTCCGATGCTTAGAAAGGAATGGCACTTAGAATTGATGTAATTGGGCAGACACACAAACTCTTACATTTATCTCCTTTGAAAGAAAATGGTTTTTTGGTTTTTTTTTTTTGTTTTTTTTTTCCATGCAAGTTTTTTTTTTAACTTTAGGACTGACTTTCTTCGGGATAAGCTAAACAGGAAGAACTTAGTCAGGATGAGTTGGGAATGAACATGAGCATCCAAGTTTGGAACAAGCCACCTTTCAGGAGGTGACTTGCAGGGAATGATCAGTGCACACGGATACCACTGGGACAACTGCCTCTGAGAAACAAAACAAAGCAAGCTAACAAGACAGAAACCTCACTGACAACCAACATAGTTTCCATGTGAGAAAAACTCTTATGTAAAAATGCTTTGACGCTGTCAGATGACATGGCAATAAAAACTGCATTCACCTCTTAGAATGTCGCTCTGTCATATTAATCAGTCTCACTGGTACATTTTGCCAACAGATTCAGACTACACAGACAGATAAATGCAAGCAGCTATTTTGTATAGATAGAGACACAATTTCATTATTTTAGTCTATTAAGGAGGTATTCTCAGCAGACATTATACCAACTGTTTTCACTTGCATTTGCAGCCAGTCTATAACACATGGCTGTATGTGCACATCAGTGTTTTCCTAGATGGTGTTTTGAGAATGAAACTCCTGTTGGATAGAACTCTCTGGGACTAATTGATAAAATCTTGCAACAGATTTAAGTCCTGAAAATGCTAGTCTGTAGCAAAAAGGCAGCAACCAAACATTACTCCACTGTAGCAAAATAGAAAATTAAATAAAAAACTATGTGTCCCTTTCACATGCATGCAGTGCAGTGAAGTGAAGTGGTTGAAATCTGGGCGCTCTTGAAATCACTAAAACCATAGTTTGAGGAGACAATTCTGACTTAGGATTCTTCATTTTGGAGGAAAAATATCATAATCCCATAGACCTGACCCTGCCTCAGAAGCCTTAATGGCAGATCAGGGTTTTCTCTGAGTCAACTCTATTTTATTATAGATTATGTATGGCTTGTCCACTACACCTGCTTAAAGCATATAAGCATAAAGATGGCAGAAACCATGAAGCTGGCACAAACACTGCATCACGTGTCTGTGTGGTTCAGATGAAATGTGAGCTATTGGGGCAACAAATAAAGGCAACAATTTCTTTCCCTCTTCTATTTTGGTCATACTGGATTACCAACAAACACCAGTTTTACAACCCCTTTACAATGCTCATTAAATACATGATCAAGAAATGTATGAGCAATGAACATAAAAATCATTAGAACTAAGATACTATTACATCTTTATGGAAACAGAATAATTGACCTTGTCCTGTATTTTAGCCACTAGAACAATATCCAAAAGTTTTCTTAATCTTGAATTACATTATCACCAGGATCTCCAAAGTCTTTAAGTACCTATGTAGGTATATTACAGGCTATGGGTGATTTTTCCTTTCCGGTATTTGCAAAATTAATGAAATTTTACACTAACTATGGTTTATTCTGCGATGCACAGATTTTACTGAGAAATTACTGAGTACTTGAAGAACCTTTTTGAACATTAAAAATATTATCAGTTAAACTCACCCTACTTATTTCTCAGGAAAATTCTCCCACAACAGATTATTTGAAAACAATGGCTCTCAAATTCAAGCTAACAAAATGAATTTGAAGTTTCACTGGGCATTGTGAAAAGAATTAAACTACATTTTCTTTGTCTATATTCAAACGCAAAAAATGGCAGTCACACTGTGTTCCCAAGAATCCCACAGGGATATCAACTGCTGATAGAGCAGATGTAGCAAAGAGAACCTAAGAGATTCACAGTCCAGCCTGAGCTCTCCTCAGGGGACTGCATCTTCCCCATTAGGTGATGGAAAAGTATCTGCACTGTCCTCTCCACTCACATTAAAATTGCACTGAGCCCTGAAGTTACAGCAACTGGCAATGGGTAAGAACATAGTCCAAAATACCCAGTTTCTTCAAGGCAAAAAACCTTCTGTCCTCTGGTCTTCACAAAATACTAAAGCTCTAAAAGAGTAGTGCCTGGATTTCCAGTTGATACCGGTGTGGGATTAAGTCCACCTAAAGCACAGACACGTTAACATCAGCTAGAGATGTGAACTCGTCCCCACGCCTAGTGAGCTCCAGCTACCCAGGCAGCTCACAGGGCTGGGGGCTGTCCAGAGAGCTGGGTGGCTCTCCAGGCTTCACTGACTGCCCTGATTACAGCTCCATAAACTACAGCAGGAACTCAGACACCGAGTTCACAGACAGACAGAAGATGTCTTAATCAGAAACCACAACAGTCCCTTGTTCAAGGTTTTCTGTTTATTTTCTATAGCTGTTGGTAAAATTCTTGCTTTTGTCAATTTGATACGGCAAATCCACAAAATTTTCTGTGAAATGGAGAAAGAAATTAGGAGTGGGGGGGCAGTCATAAAATATTTGCAAAGGCACTGTGACATATGTGTAAAACATCTCAGTAAAAACTATTTTAGCAATGAGATGAATACTCTATTCTAAGTATGGAAAGAAAAAGTATTTTGAAAATCATCTTCAATGCACAAAAAGAGCTAAAATGGAGATGTTTCTACTCAAATCAGCCATTCTAAACAGAGCTATTTTAACACGATCCAATGTTGATGGCATTTTTGCCAGGAGTAAAATGTTCTCAAAAACTAATAGGTTAAATGCCACTCCACAAATGCCTCAAGTGAACAGCAAAGGCCTATTTCTCTGAGCCAACAAAGAGAGTATACACTAGAAAGCATTATAGAACACGGATATATAATCCACTAATTTCATGCCTTGCAAATGCCATTGCTTCATGCTAAATTAATTTAGGTTCATTCAATCAAATGAATGCACTGGAGAACCAATATAAACTAGGATTTCCTGAGCCATTATTTTCTATCTTCCAAAACCTGAAATAGTTTAAGCTGATTTTACTGGCTAATTGTAACTGGCAGGTCATTTGCAGAACAGTAAAGCAAACCATTTCATGAGGGATAAAACAAATTTAATGTATTCATTTGTGACTTTAACTCACAAAAGCTCTCTCCTAAGGAGACTGATTTCTCAGCTCAAGACAAGTTTGTAGACGACATGTTGATCATGACATATTAGAACATATATTCAGGTAAAAACTAGAGAGAAGAAAGCAGTACAGACTGAAATAGTAAGTTTTTAATTAGGATATTTGTACCTTGCCGGAAATTTTTAGTTTTCTCTTTTTTTTAGTTATGTTCTACAGGCAGGGCTAGATGACAGTGTTATTTGCTTGTTATACCTCAAGAATTTCTTTGACAGGACTAGGATTACTATAGAAAAAGGAAAATTTAGCCCATTATGAATATATTTGGCTGCATGTTTTGTTTTATAAACACTGTTCCTATGCAGAGATAAATTTTCCTCATTTTCCTCAGGCAAATACTTTTCAGTAAGCTTTCTGATGTTTGTATGACAAAGTCTGAATCAGAGTTTAGTAAGCTAATTGAGTGAAGAAGAGATCTGTAGTTTTGCTTTGTATTGAAGCCTGGAAGTGGGAAGACAGGAAGTTTACAATCCACTGGATTCAGTGGCAAGATCTCTCCTGTTCTGTACACATAACAGTCTGGAGTTGATTCTCTGTGGATGCTCCCAAAAGCCTCAGCACCATTCTGAGAGGTAATAAGGGAAAAATCTTACTTTTTTTTCTTCAAGACCTTAAAAACTTTCTCACAACCATCAGTGAGGACACTGTTTTTAGCACTTACATTCACCTTGACTGATTATGTCAATCCAGCACACCAGATATAGCTACAAATTAAAACAAGGTTTCCTACACAGGACCTCCTGTATTAATTCTGCTAGCCTAGGTATGGCACCACAGCCATGAGCAAGTCCTGTTAATAAATCTAACACAATCATGCTTTTGATGATGGGCTAGCAGTCACAACACAGGTAAACTAAGCTTCTGATTCCTTTTCTCTTGTAAGTATGTCTTTAGATGGACTGGAGGTTACCAGTTCCCAGAAATAAACCCACTTTTTTTTTTATTTTTGTCTCTGTGTGTGCACATGTGTGTGTGTTGAAGCTTTGGCTTCCAGCAGCTACACTGCAAACTCAAGAAGTCTTGCTTTAGTCTCTAGCATTGTAAAAATTAAACAAACACTCCTAACACTGACAAATTTCTATACACATATTTTATGCTACAGAGATCCCCAAGGAATTCTGTTCTTGACTACACTGACTAAAGACACGACAAATTAAATCTCCAGCATGAAAAGTATTTGCTCCAAACTCTTGTCTACACTGTTTAAGGTCCTTCCCTTAAGTGCCTACTGGAAAATCAAGAAGAGAAAAAAATTATTAATAATTATTCCACTGACGTTAAAAATAGCTTATACAAAGGAATCTTTAAACCTTTTAGGATCTTGCTTTCTTTCTTATGATGATTGTTTGTCTTTTCTAAATGCCTTTGGCCCTCAAGTCAATATACTTAAAATACTTTAACACAGTACTTAATGTAAAGCATAACCTCAGTTTCTACTGGATTTGAAGTGTGGTTTGGGGTGATTTACTGAATCATACCCTACATCATTAATGTTTCCTTTCAAACTATACATTTTTCCACAGAAATAGAAACCAGGAAGATTCTCTCAAGTTCATCCCACTGAAAGGAATGAGCAATGAGAAAGGCATCAAAATTTATCATCCACTAAAGCACTGAATTTATCTGAATTCTACAGAGACTTTAGTCTTAGGCCATTCACCTGACATTCCCAGTCCAGATTTAAAAAACTTAATTCTAAACAGTGATGAAAATAAGCAAAGCCAGAATTCCACAATTATTTTTAAAAAGCAACATAATTAATTCACACCAAACCAGTGATCAGTTTGTAAAGAGCATGTGGCTGATGTAGTAAAAAGCAGGTAACACTGTCTTTCTGAATCCTGCTCACTGAAAACTGGCTTCTGATGGGACCTTGCTTCTTTTCAGGTTTGCCTCCTAAGATTTACCACCAAAAAAATGTAACCCACACTGTCGTTTTACAAGCACCTTCTTGCTATGTATCACCCCAAAATAAGCAGATAACAAAGAGAAAGATAATTTAAAAAGAATGTTTAAAAATATATCTGACCCACTAACAGATGCAAGTAAGTGTGAGCCAGAGACTTTAGTGGACGAATACCATTTTAGCCAAGTAAAGCCTGGCCAAAAGTACATCTCTATAAAAGGAATGTATGATGCATGAACTTAGTAAATCATCACCATGCAAACCATTAAGGCAGTGGAAGCATGATGGTTTAAATGGTTTATGCATATCTTCACAGGAGCTTTGCAAAGTAAGGACAACCTCAGTTTCTTACCTGAGCTTTTATTGGTTTTGTTCTGTCTACTCTTTACTTGCTCAGTCCATAAAGTAGGATAACGAGAAGCTATATCTAGAAAGAAAAAAAGGCAACAGAAAATACTTTATAAATGTTAACATTTTTAAAAGTTGTTAGCAACTGAATAGTACATAGCTCATTTTAAAGAAACATGGATCTTAAAAAAAAGGTCACACTGGTTTATATTAGGGCAGTTAACACTACTATTCATGCAAAGGCATGAACAGTCCTTTCCTTATCCTATTGGTAGAGAAGATTGAAATAAATACTTTTAGATAAAAATTATGTTTAATTAAAATATAAATGTCGTAGTCTGGACCCAAAATATATAACGGCTGCAGGCCAAATTCTGCAAGATTAGCAGTGAGTGATAAGGTAGCCACAACATAGGACTATTGCTGCTTATTTAATGGCAACTAATTTCTCCAGAGACAAATAAGCCTCATAAAATATCAGCCTTAATGGTGATATAACTAGTCATTATACTGAGGATAGAATTTACCCTTTGACTTATTTGAACACAGAGTTTTAATCTGCACTTTGGCTCAAGTTTAAAACTTGTGTCTGCGCTCAGTAGCGACAATTAAAATTGCTGATGCTGGTCTCCAAACATGAAATCTCATCTCAAGACTATCAGACTTACTGCCTGTAAGTCTCTATATCAAGCACTCGTTGTTTTTGTTGTTCCTGAAAAAAGAACAGATGTTTGCAATTTCTTGCAACTGCCCCAGCAGTTGTAGATACTCCTAAGCTGGCATTTTGTGTTGTGGAATACCGTCCATAAGTGCACTCTTTAATACCAGACTGTTAAATTCACTCACCTTCTTCATCACCTTGAGGCTGAGTCTCCAGCGCGGGAGCTGAGGCATCATCTGAATTCAGAATGGAAAAGATTTGCAAGGAGACTACAATTATGAGAGTAAGCTAAATAAGTGTACATACATGATTGAAAAGAATGATTTGCACATAGCCCCGGCCACTAAATAAATTAAACATTCTTTATAGGCATTACACAGCAGAGATATATTACATATACAGACTGTATTTTATAAATGGATGGGGTTTGAGGTTATGGCTGATGAATTTATTGCAAGTTCTTTGGTAATGCACGAAGCGATCAAGTTGCTCTCTGGAGCGTAACTCTTCATTTCTAATGCTGCACATTGATACCTATAGATTATTACTGAAAAATCAGCATTTCTAAAGAAATAATTAGAAAAATGTATAGAAGTGAGGCCTGTGAAAGCAAAAACAATCCGGAGAGAATGAGTGGCTGCAGACACCTTAAAATCAAACTTTTTTTTAAGCACAGAAGGATCTATTTAAGAATCAAGTTGATTTTATAAGTAAGATTCTCAGATTATATAACCAGAATATTGTTTGCACAACTCCTCTGGTCAGCATTCTCCATCCACCCACTACCAACCATTACTGCAAGAAAAGAGGGAGGGAAAATTACAGAAATGACAAGAAGATGTGAGTCATTTTCGGTTCAGTAAAACACAGTGGACGTAGAGCTGGAAAAGAAAAATTAAACATAAAAAAATATTTAAATAAGCTTTTGCTAAACAGAGGGGTACCAAAGACCCATCTTTACTTTATTATGTTTTTGTTATTTAAAACTATTGCAGATGTGGTGTAAATATGACTCAGGAGGCCGTGCTACTACATGTTTTCCAGTCATATTTTCCTGTGGCATGGAGCTAACTCCAAGACCAAGGTGTACTGCAGTAAACAGCATCTTCCGTGGAAAGGTTTCATTACTATTTCTTGCAGTTTCACAATTGTATCTCGGACCAAAACAGTTTCCAGATTGTTTTCTTGGCATTTTCATGGGAGACAGAATCAAAGGTAATTGAAAAGCTGCTTCTGGCATGTAGCCTTACCTGGGTAACAAGGGAGCAGCAGCTTTTAGGCTAACACACTATCTCTCCTTTTCTTCTTGCTACTGCAATTCAGAAGAGTCTCATGTTCACTGTGCTATTACCATCCCTGTCTGGGGCTTTTTTTAAATCTGAGTTGTCTCATGCAGAGGATTTGGGGTCACTCTGGCCTTTACCTGTCAGGGTCACAGTCTAGGTCACACCAAATACAGATACGAAGTAGATTTTGAGAGCAGGTAAAACCAAATTTCCAGCCATGGAATAGAGACCTTTATGCTTTTCACAAAACCAAAGCAGCAGCAACGGGAGCTTCTTTTCAATGCAAAATTATCTAACCAAGGCATAAGGAGATTTCTTTTAAGAGTGCTCATTCTTCATGTCCACACAATGACAGGATTCTTTGCTCCAACGCTATGAAAGACTGTCACTCATTAGTTTTGCTGGCATTTCTGTGGTGTCCTCTGGGTGGTGGAATAAGACCATTGATTAATTTCAGAGAGGCCATCAAGTATCCTAGTGTACTGAAAATCAAGACATATTTAGATCATCAGTCAGTAAGTGATTCAGGAAACCCAGTATTTCAGAAGATAACTTATGGCAGGCAGATATTACCCAGAGCCAAGCCAGAAATTGGGTCTGCATTTAAATGACACTTTTCTAATCATCTTTTGGTACACAATTTCAGTTTGTGGCACATTTAATCTTATGTAATTACCTGCCATTCAGCATAATGCTGCAACTCAGTGATAATCAGCCCAATCAAAATTAGCCTCCTGAACTTTATTCAAGCAGCATTTAAAACAGATTTGGTGTTGTTGTAATGCGACTATGTTAAATGATGGATATGCATTAGATATCTCACAGACTAACTGCACAACTCTTCCTGGCTGGCACATGCATACCAGTCCACATATTTAAACAAAATCCCGTTTGCTGTCAGAGTTCAGTTACCAAGACCACAGTCCTGCAGTCACCTAAGGATCAGAAAAAAGGGATGTGGTCCCAACTCTGACACCTGTGCTTTTCTGAGTGTAAATATTTTCTTTGGATAGAGGAGAGAACTGTGGGGCCAGAGAACATACTTAAAAAAATGTATTTTAATCTTCATTTCTGTTCAGTTCAGTGTTTAAATTTACAAACATGCAAAGGAACCTTCTGATCTCCAACATCTACAGCTGGAAATTCTCTTTCAAGATTGGAATACCCAGAGAAAGCAAGGTGCACAACTACAACAGATATAGCTCACCAGATCCCTATCTATGAGACATCTTGGAAGGGGAGACTGTGTCAGGTTAAGTCTGTGCTATCTCTTGAGGAGAGTCCTCAAGACCACACCCTGAAGGTCTGAAGCACATCCTCGGGAGCACTGAGAACACTGTGAACCAGCCTAAGCTTGCTGGGCTACAATATGGGCATACATCCCTGGTTAGTCCACAGGAATATGCACAGGAAAGAGGAGCAGAGAGTGTTACAGTTGTTGCAAAATACAACAGTGCCCTGGCAAGCTGAGCTCCAAAATATGTTTTACTACATTGAGCTGAAGCACAGCTCCTTAACTCAGACAGATGCATGATCCTGGTCCCTACAGAATTTGGGATGTCTCTGACAACATTACTTTATTTAAAGCATAAGGCAGTGACCATCTGGAAGAAGGGTGAGGACAGGAAGACAGCAGCATTTGAGAAGAAGCAAGGACCACCTGGGAACCAGATCAGAAGCCTTTCATGCTGCAGGCTTGTGCTGGAGAACAAAAGCTGGGTATGAGTAAAATACAATCATGTCACTTGAGACACAAATATACATGGTAAAAAGGGAGATTTGATAAACTGTGTTAATTTCCTTGATCTATGACTGTTCATTCAGGGTTCAGGAGTCCAGCCACCACATCCACAAACAAAAATAAAGGATT
Organism: Nicator chloris; assembly: GCA_013400495.1. Classification (NCBI taxonomy): domain Eukaryota; kingdom Metazoa; phylum Chordata; class Aves; order Passeriformes; family Pycnonotidae; genus Nicator; species Nicator chloris. The sequence continues at coordinate 26,479 of WAAE01010147.1, forward strand.
CCAGTCAACTTTATATACAGGATAGTTCGTTCAGTTCAAAGCTGAAAATGAAAGTCCAGACCTGAAGAAAATGGGCAATCTAAGGTTAGTGGAATCCACAATTTGTCTGGAAATACATGAAGGAACAATTTTTCAGTACTTTGTAATTATTAGCCTTAAAGAAGTGCTGATTCTTTTAGCCTAACAGAACTATAGGTTATTTAAATGTTAGGTTTATTGCAATACTGCAAAAGCTCCTGTAAAAAAAAATTCAATTGTATTTACCATGCACCAAACAGACAGGCATTAACATTAGAACAAAAATTAATAACCTCTTTAAAATTAATTTACACAGTGTAACTGACAGAAATGTTCATTATGTTGTTTTCAGCTGAATCTAAAATTCTTTCAAGTGTTTGGGGAGTGCAAGCTTTAATTTTGTTTAGAGCACAGACATCTCATTCATTTAAATCTATCAGCTATGTTGTATTCACATCAGATTTTGTTCTGCCAAGAAGATATACATCATGACCTGTATCAAACAACAATCTTCTGGCCATAAATATAAGACATCAGATGAATTAATCACAATATAAAAGCAAAGTGCTGGGTCCAAGATGACTCAAGCACTGATTGCTATGGAAATAAAGTGGGAACTCCAGATCCCAAGATTTTGGGACTACAGAATGCTATCTTTATCAAAGCAACAGAATAATCTGTCCTCCAGAAAAGTCAAAAAGTATGGGAAAATATTTCTGAGTACAGATTTGGAAAGGAAAGTTGTCTTCCAAACAGCACTGAATTGCAAAGTCTATAGGACTGAGACTAAAAAAATAGAGTGTCTATGCATACAAATATATATATAAATACATGCATACGTATATATATTGATACATGTAAGTTTACTAAGTATCTACCATGTAAACATAAAATTAATAACATTATGCATGCATACATATTACACATGCAGCTATAATACACCATAAACTTATATTGATAATTTAAATATACAGAAAACCACAGTCTCCCACAGGTACATTAGCTTCTGTTTAAAGGCCAGCTAAGATATTTACCTGTTTTGCCTGCACCTTCTCGTTGTGGCAGCTTCTCACTCACTGAGCCTGCAATTGGAAAAAGGAATTAACCAGAAAAATATTATTTTCACTTCTAATATGCTATTTAAGAAACACCATCAGCTTTAATGATTCATTCTCACGTATTACAGCAATAAGTATCAGCAAATTCTTCCTTTGCGAACCAAAGGTTTTAGCTTTGCCTGACCTCTGCATTTGTGCACAATCCACACACTGCCAAACTCCACTTCTTGGCCAACACAAGACCTGAGAAAGAGGTAGCACTAAACCCTACATAGACACAAGTCCAAGAACATGCTCATGTGCTGCAGGATGGCCCTTTCCCTTCCCCCCTGCCCCAGCAAGGACAGGTTCTGCAGGAAGGAGCATCACTCCAGAACCAATCCCTTGTGGTCCCTCGTACAGGGCAGGTCCCTCCCTGTGCTCAGTCTTGCCCTCGCTCCTCAGATGCTCTGAGGGGCTTTTTCAGCCTCTAGGGCAGGCCTGGCTCAGATTAAAAACTGTCCCTTTCTGCTTCAAAGGCTTCACACAAACCTTGTGGAAACCCTGTGCAGGTGTGGCCAGAACACAGAGCCTTATTCTGAGCCTGAGCCGGGCTCACGACTCATCCCAGAGCTGTGGCCCCTGGGAGAAGGGACAGTGGAGGTGAGAAGGGGGTCAAGAAGATTACAAGAGATGGGTTTTAACAGCTTATTCTACCAGCCTGGACTCCAGCCCAACCCAGAATCCAACCTTGCTTTCAAGCTATCAGGAAATGGAGAATCCCTAATTTTTTTCGTAGTTTTTCAAGGAGGCACTTGTCCTTAGGGTTTAAAATAGATACCCTGCCTTATTTGTTGCTTATGCACTAGTGCATCCCTTTTAGGATTCTAACTACTAGACACTTCTTAACAATTTGCCTCTGCTGCATTAAAATCACCTCTGAAAGTGGTATTTTTCTCTCTGAAGAGCCACATGGAGCGATCAAATTTTAAAAATATGAAGTCTTTCCATTCTTACAACACAGTCACTTCTTACACACACCTGCTATAATTAAAAGAAAAAATACCAAAAAACCCACTCCTCTGACACATGCTTGTATGCATGTGAAATAATTTAGCTGTCTTGATTTATTCCCCCTGGAATAACTACAATCACTCTGTTTAAAAAAAAACTAAAGAAAACCCAAACCTTGCAGTACAATATTTGCATTCTAAAAGGACAATTTAAATAAGAGAACCCACTAAATCACAGGCCTTGCTTACCATGATGAACTGATGGTTACTTCATCAGGAAGTTTAGACAAGGACTCTGCCAGAGGGAACATGCCTAACATTACAAATCAGTCCTGCTGATTTTAAAGCCTCCATAAAAGAATACATGGCAATGCAGCCAAGCTAGTAACCTTCTGATGGATTCAGCTCTTAATACTGCTTTATATATCCATATTACAGCTTTATATATATCCATATGGAAATATTCTTGTTTAGACTTGTTTCCTTATATGGTAATAGTGTATTTTAGTGCCTTTTTATTATATGATGTTTGAGTCACCAGAAATTCAATAAATTTAGCGATGCATCAGTATTAACTGAGGCAGGAAAAATAAAATCGCTATCACTATAGGAATTATATCCAAGGGTGTTTGGGATAGCATGCTCTAAATGGGCTCCAATATTAATCCATGTTTTTAACCCTGAGGAGGAGGCAGATTTTGTATTTATGCTGAAGCCAGAAGATCTGAGTTTTTGGTGTTTGGCTTGCATTTGATAAAAGGCTCAGCTTAAATTCAAATAAGATGTTCCAGTGTTCGGAAGTACTACATAGAAAATTATAGGTTTTTCTAATTGCACTAAATACCAGTGATCCAATCTTTCCTCAAATTACATCCAGCTACTATTAACTCTGTAGTTTCTGAATTTCATTTTGGTGCACAGGCTTGTAATTATAATTTTCTTGCAAATACAGATACTTAAGGCCTGACTCTCAGTCACACAAGCATTTTAAACAGGCTTTTCATTTGTGAGTAGAAATGATGTCTCAACAGAGGCAATATGTGTGATGAACTGCTACTGATACCCACTCTGCTCCATTTTGGCACCAATGTTGTCTCTCAATGTACATTCAAAATATTACTATAAATTGAACTCAGATTATACATAAGTAATTTAACACATTGGTGAAATTTATATAATATCCCACATCTTAAACTAAAAGCAGAAAAATCTTTCCAGATGCATTCACATTACTTCATCTACATGAGAAACGGTGAGAATGACTAAAGTCTGGGGGAATTGAATTTGATTTTTTTTTTTACCCTAAATTTTTGTGGAAAACTAATGGATGGAGGAAGAGAATGGCATTAACTGGTACTAAAAACTAACTTTATCATACTGAATCTAATTTCAGTAAAAAATTAATTAATTCTATGAAAATTAGGTTTACTGGGCTAACAATATTTTTAGTAGTCTTAAGAAGTCAACAAAAATATTCACAGAATTTTCTACAAAATGAAACAAAACCTGTGTCTTTCATATAATTCCACCTGAAATTTTTAATTTATCCAGCATAAACTTTTCTTGTTGCCTCCAAATTCGAGATAAGGGATTATTGAGTTTGTATCTTTTTTCTATTTCCTGAGCATACTTAAGGTAGAAGCACTTCTAGATTAAGTGGTGATAGGAAGCTGCATTTGCAAGTTTTTAGGAAATTGTGTCTTCAATATCAAGATGAATCTCCACATAGTCAGCAAGGTAGGAAACAAAACCAACTTATAACTTATCTAAAAGTTAGGCAGTGCAATTGGCTTCCAAGTTTTCAGTAAGCAACTGTAAGCAACAAATCACCACATAAATAAATATCCCTATGGAATGATGGAGGACAAGGAGGGATATTAGATTCAGCAGCATTATTTTAAGAGGAAGAATTTCACACCATTCAAGTTTGTACACTTGCTTAGCCATCTATTTATGAGTCTGATAATTTGTTTTTTAAAGGCAGATATATTCATGCTTTAGTTTGTTGCAAACCCCACAATTCCATCCAATTTCACTCTAACAGCATCTGAGGCATGATAAATCTTCCAGGGAATGTGATGTGAGTTTTGTGGTTTGTGATTTTAACATATCCATTTTCTATAATTCTGATCACGTCGGACTGGGCTATTAAAAAAAAGTGAAAGCCTATTATTATCTACTTGGGATAATGGTTTCTGATCTCCTACTGAAGAATATTTGATATGTAATCACTGAATGCAGATATCAGGAAAGGTAAACTCCCCCTACTATTCCTATCTCACCTACAGTTGTGTCTGACTGTCTATGTATACACAAAGTACTGCATATGAGGACAAAACATTTAGATGATTCAAGGATGGATATTTTTCTCTAGCTAATAAAAACAATTTAATGTAAATTTTAAAAGCTCATTGCCTTCCCAAATATATTTTTCCATCGTATTATCTGATCATAATACTGTACTGGAAGAGTTCTGAATTTCTAAAGGTACTTACTTGTATTTTGGCCATAAAAGATGATCATGCCATCTTAATCAAAAGGTAGCAAAGCTACTCCACAGAAGAATAAACATGTCTCCATATCTCTGCAATCTCACTGGCAGGAGCCCAGCGTATTTAATAAGGCATAAACCTCCTACAATAGGCAAAGACTGTATCTTCCAATGATAATATAACACCTGCTTCCCAACTTCTGCCCCATTTCTCAGGACTCTCTGCCTATGGAATTTCTGTAGTTCCCTGCAGTGCTGATAACAGAGACTGAGAGTTGTAAAAATGTCTTTTTTTAATGTCTGGTGTTCTTTAGTGAAAGTACTGGGAGACATTAATCATTTTTAAGGAGCTTTCTTTTTAATGCCATCATGGGAATGTGTTTGATTTACTGTCCCTCTCACCATTGCTCCTGCAATAGCAAAGACTATGTTCATGGAACAGCATTTTGAGATTTATCATGTGTGTCTTAGCAGTACCAAATGTTGATGTGGGAAAAACTGAAAAGGATGGAAGAGCTTCTTTCAGGTAAAGATATAGTAATTAAAGCAAAGATTTACATAAAACAGTTGGAAAGTCCTGCATTTTTTAATGCTCCTTATGACCTTTATCCTTCCACATCTTATGTCTCTTGCACAAAAGGCAGCTTAAATAAGAGCAACAAGAACAACTCAATGAAGAAAAAATTACTCAGGCAACTCTTGTCGATACATAATATATATATATGGGAAATATATGGACATGAGATAACTTTAGGAAACACCATGTTATTCAGCTAACCAACCTTAACAGGTAGGGAAATGTAGAGGTTATTTTGCATATCCAGAATCACATAAATTGGGAAACATGGATAGGGGTTGGAATTCTTAAACAAAACTCCTAACTGCCCGTCCTAAATTCTGCTCAGTATTTCCTCTATTAAAATTCAAGTTCTTCCAGACTGCCATGTTCTTCTTTCTTATTTCTGAGCATTCACCAAAGGTAGTTCCACTGGGGGGAAATTAAAGGCAAGAAGTTATCCCATGATTTCAGAACAGCACAGTTGATTAGGCATGTATTTGAAACTTATCTTAACTCGTTGAAGAACTAACCTAGAACTGAAAATTAACTGAATATTTTCACTAAAGCAAGAAATTTTCATACATTCCATGGTAGCACATTACCTATAAGAAAATAATTCAAAAAGCATCTTAATAGTTTTTACAAAATTTCCTCTAAAGGAAAAAGGTGGCAAAAGTAATCTTGGGAGAAAAAGGTATGGTACAGGCAAACTGAGAAACTTGTATAAATGCCTTTGAAATAACTATAGCATCCAGCCTGCAGAATACACACAAGTAGTGAAACTACAGAAACGTGCTGGTGTCAGGATGCCACCACTGCGGGAGATCTGCCTGCATATCAAAAACAGCAAGGCCATTCCTACATCAAGGCTAGCAAGACACAGTGTATTGCACTAACAAGGGACAACAGAATTGGCAGAAATGGCATCTCTGTAATGCTAGTTGAAACAGGGATACATCCATGCAACTTCAGTTGATGCACTGAAGTTTTGGTTATAGCTCCTGTGAATAGTCATACTAAATAAAAAAAATACAAAAGGCAATCAAGAGTGATCTGGAAAACATCAACACTCTTGTGAGGAAAAAAACCCAACTCTATTATCCTAAACAGATGGCAATTTTGAATATATACTTGGAAGTGGGAGAAGGGTGCAGTTGTGCATCAGACTTCCATTTTGCAATATATGAACTAAGTTTTGCCTTATTATACACCATAACTTTCTGAGAAAATCTGTAGCTGTCTTCTCTGTTGAATGAGAAGGTTTCTCCAGATCTCTCAAAACTGAGTCCTTAGCCAATACCACTGCAAAATCCCCTAGCACTTCAAGTCTTACTTCCAAACTCTGCTGTAGCTGGACTTCTTTCCTGAGGGACAAAGGAGAAGTGATGAACAGTAAAATATCAAAACACTGATACAAGCAGGGGACAAAATGTGCAGAGATAATCCCACAGGGTCTCATAACAACTGAAAAATTACCCACAGTCTTTCCACAGATCAAAATCAGACTCTGAATACTCACCTGTGCTCTGGAGCAGTTTATTTATCTCTAAGCTACTAAATTCAATTTGAGTGCTATTATGACCTTCACCTTAACGTTTCTGTAAAAATTATTTCCCTTCCTACCCCTCCAAAAATGAGCTGAAGCTGTCTGGCAGTTCATCTGCTGGGCACATGAATATACCTTTGAGAGGAACTAGGTTCCTGTAGAGATATAGAATAATTCTCATATTAACAGATTAATTATCTGGGAGCTACACTGCAGTTGCTCCTCAGTAATACCAGTACAAATACAAAAAGTGAAAATACAGCAAGTAGATCAACAACATTTTGAGCCAATAGTGCCATGTGTTATAATACCCCTGACAAACAATTATTTATTGAACTTTCAGCATCAGCATAACCATTTTTTTTCACTGATGTCAGTGGAAGGACAGGCAGGGAGGAAGCTACAAATGGATTTTGCAGAGAAAGAAACAAAGGTGCACTCAGAGAAGCCCTGGCTATGGACACGTAAAAACATCTCTGCTCAAAATTCCACTGAAGCACCAAAGTGCTGTCCTAGCCATAGCATCATAGAATCACAGAATGGTTTGCAAGAGACTTTAAAGTTCACCTCATTCCAAACCCCCTGCCACGGGCAGGGACACTTTCCACTAGACCAGGTTGCTCACACCCCCATCCAACCCTGCCTTGAACACTTCAAGGGATGGCACATCCACAACTAAAGACACATCCATGTGTATTCTTAAGAAGCAGATCAGACAGAAATGATAATGACACTAAAATGAATACACGTTTTCCTCTATTTTAAGTTTTCTGATGATTTTATATTATTTTTCACAATAGAGTCTTGTTTCACAGTGACTTTTCAGACGGGATAAAAAAGAATATTCTGGAGAGTATTATTGCTGGATAAAGTTCATCTACAGGCAAGATGTGGAATGATTCGGCAAGTCATTTTAACCAGAAAGACCTTAAGAATAAAAGTAATTTTCTATAAACTTTGCTGAAACTTCTGCAGTGGTCTCTTCCTTTCTCCATCTATTTATTAAAGACATCAATGTTGTACTTGAATGATTGAAGTAGATTGGGACAGGTAGATCCCCTGATCCACTTTTTCAGCTTCAGTCACACTACAGGATTGGCTTTCTAAAGCTATTTCTTCCACTTTCTGACAGAGAACGGTGCTGCAGCACAAATAGTTGTACAATAGATAGAGTGTGCAAATATTTGTAGAGCTATTTCTGTACAATTCTCTCAACCTCAAGGGGCGTGAAGAGCAATTCTGACAACCATACACTCAGGATTTGTATTTATCATCAGTGTTAATGAAATAAGGCCAGAAGCAAACCCCTGAAAAACAGAACCTGTTAATTATCCTGATGAAAGACAAAAGGCATCATTCAAGGCAGTGAGTTTGATTTGCCAGTTAATTTCTGCAGGCAATTTTCTCATTTTGCTCTTAATGCTATTACTTTATTCTTATTTCTCTTCTAGATTTGGTCATTTGTGGAATGTGCTGTGGGAATTCTTTCATTGGGCTATGTTACAAATGTGCATTCCCGCTACATTTTTTCCTGCACTCTAAATATTTGAATTATCGAAAAACGCAAATCCCTCTGAAATGTTTTTGTAATGAGTTTATGTGCAGAAGAATGCACATAACATGAAGTGTATATCAGGAATTTCACCTGGTTTCATAAATGAACACATAAATTTGGTATAAATGACCACTGCAGAAAACCTTCAATAGCTAGATTAATGTACAAATAAAGTAGCTGGATCCCAGAATCACGGGAAGGCTTAAGGTGGCAGTGACCTCAGACTTCATGCACAGCTACATGAAAAGCTAGACCAACTTTCTCAGAGCCTCATCCAGTTGAATTTTACCAAACCCAAGGATGGGCAATCCACAGCTTCTAGCACCACCAGTGGTTCTGAGCCAAACCACTCTTCCAGTGAACACTTCTTTTGTTTAAGTCTAACCAGATGCCACAGACAAACTCTGCTGTTCATGACACAGTGTCACAACCTAGCCAGACAAACTGGGATTACCTGGGCAGCGGGGAGTTTTGTGGGCCACAGCAGTACCACTGATAGGACGGCCATTGGGAGTGACACACCAGCAGTATCCAGTGTAACTATGGCACTGAACCTGTCAGAAACAACAAGAACCGCGTGCAGCTTGTCAGACATACGCCTGTTATCCCACAGCATTCATGGCACGTGAGTGCAGAAACTCATCCAGCAAACCACATTGACAAAACCTAGAACAACAAACCACAGTGGACCCATCTCAGTCCTACATATGATTTTTTTTTTAGCATAAAGTATATTTCATGCTAAGTGTGGTAGGTCCTTCAGAATCAAACAGAAGAGAACACTATTGAAATATGTGGTTGTTTACACTCTTAAAAGAGTGAAGTGCAGGTGTTATAAAAACCTCATAAGGAAGTTCCTCAAGGGACACATAAACTGTTCCTGAAACAAGGAATCCTGAGTTTTTTCCCACACAGAGAACGTATTGTTCCACCCACTGAAGGAGCAGGACAGAGTACTTCTGCCAGCATTATTCATATCCCAAGCTGTCAGAAAGGAAACTCTTGGAACTGCACTTAGAAATCAATTGCATGATATTTTCTAGGGGCCAATATCACTTACCTCAACATGCTTAAAAAGAGAAATTGTCTTCTGCACAATTCCATAACCAAAATGCAGTACAGAGGGGACAGAAAGTGATCATGATTGGAATATATATCTCAGGATAAGCTTCTAACTGTGTTCCTTCTGAATTCCGTGATCTAAGTAAATTAGTCTCAGATCATATGCTTGTGAAGAAACTCAGCAGAGAATAAAGGATTCTGTATGATTCATGAGTTAGCACTTAATATGGACTCCAGTTGCAAGATTTCTGGTTCAAATTAGGAACAGATCACAAATTCCAAGCATTTTACCATCTGATGAGTATTCAGGGGGCTACAAGAATGACTCAGGTGTCTCATCCTAGAAGAACAGGGAGTGTATTACATGAACAGTGGTAATGTTCAGCTCTTTTGTTGGCCAACTGTGAAAAAGAGAACAAGGACTCGACACATAACACAGATTTTCCTTCAATTTTTTTTTGATGTGTTGGCACAAATTACATTTAATTTTGAAATTACATTTCCCTTCATTACATTTGTCTCCTCCTCACCCTTTCCAAACACACATACTCTGACTTTCCAGTCACGCAAGACACTGAATAAAAAATTTTCAACCTGACTGTATGTGCCGTCATCATTGCATTCTGGGATAAACACTTGCTGAAATTCTTTGCGAGCTTGTTCTTGGGTGTACTTCCTCTCAGCTACACATCTGGAAACATCTAGAGAAAGCGAAAAGATAAGTCAGTTGGATGATGCAATACAAAGAAAAGATCATCTATATTATGAAAAAGACAACTCTGAGACTCACGCAAAGAGAATCAGGATTTTAGTAAGTGAAAATGTATGATCAACTTGCGTCATTTTTAGGGAGAATGCAGGACAATAATTTCTGGATGATAATCCATAACTGGGAAATGAAATGGAGAGATGCCTGGACAGACAATCTTTCTGTTCCAAAGGCCACCAAGGAGTAGAAGCCCAAATAGGGCTTTTCCTCTCAATTTAACACAGCAATAGCTGCCACATGGCACCCCACAATATTCTTTCAGAGCTGGTGACAGCAACAGCTTTCCAGTGCTGCAGGAAAGGCAAAGGAGGCAGCAGGAGCACAGCTGCCTTGTACTTCCCACTTACTGCAGTCAGGCAGCAACTTCACCAGTTACTACTGATATCCCTACCAGGCTGGTAAAAAAAAAAAAAATATATATATAGTACTGTACAGGGACTTATTGAGAAGGTGATTAAATAATAATTTTGGGCATGACTGATTCATATTATGCTAAAATTTAATGTGATAGTTTATGATTTAAGCATGGGACATCAGATCTACTACATGGTCCTTTTTTTGCCTACTGTGAGGTTTCTTGCACCGTCTCCTTCGTTACTTGGTATTGGTCTCCATCCAGGAGACCAAACAGCAAACCAGCCAGCTGTAATTTGGTGGATTTTCTATTGTCTAATAAACTATATTGTCCACTACACATACTTTATTTCAGTTAGGCAGGCAAGAGCTTAAAAGAGACACGTAACATAAGGTGGTGTACTTTTTACACTACAGATTTTAGCATGTTGCTGATGCAGAATCAGAACTTCAGAATCTGCCTGAGGTAAGCAATTTCAGGAAAAATTAGGAAGAAGGAAGAATACCAGGTGAGCTTAAGGTAGTATTAATGCCTTCAAGATGTGACTGTAACATCTGATTTAGAATGACTTCAAACCTACAAGCTGAGAAATTTGCTGCTTCTGATCCCTGTTAGACAGAAACTGGTTAATCCCATTTTAAGGCTAAAACTGCCCAGTGATCACCTGTGAGACAGGGGTATTGTGGTGATTCATTAATGCTTGTGCTGTTCTTCAAATGCATGGGGACAGTCTTTCTAGTCCATGCAAGTTGCAGATTGAACAGAATCTGAACAGTAAGACCACAGCACTTGACAGAGTTTCGCATTCCTAGGAACACACAGGTGAGCCAGCTGAATTCCCAGTCCCTGAAGCACCCTCTCTGTGCCAGTATGATCCAGACACACAGTCACAGAACCAGCCAGGAAACTTAGTGGAATGGCAGAGGTTCCTTTTTACAGGGTAAATCCTTCACTTGTCACCTCCACTGACAACTCACCTGGCAACATGAGCATAAAAAAATCCCTTCAAGTCCTAGGCAATCTGGTGCAGAAGTGTAGCATAATGAGGACAGAAACTTGTCCTCAGCATCTGCATTCTGAAAACAAAACTGGGGCCCCTTAATTCTAACCTTCCTATTTCCCTCCTGATCCTGGATGCACGTGCACTAGTTCTGTATGTTACTTTACTCTTCTCAAAGGAGCACTATGAGAGTTCATATTGCCAATATGCCCCAAATACAAATAGTTTCACTTTGAAAAACTATGTTTCAGTCCTAGCATCATTAATTGTATTATGCTATTTCAGGAGGGATACTCACAGAGATGTAATGATGCCTGAAAGAGACAGAGAAGTTCAAGCATGTAGAAATGTGAGAAAGAAAAATAATAAGGAACTGAATTAATTTGTACTATGGCACTTTATTAGTTTCTCCAAGGGAGAAATATAACCAATGTACTGTGCAGCTCAGGTAAAATCTGTTAATGTGTGCACTGCCAAAGCTTTTTTTGGGGGAAAAAAAAAATATTTTAAGCAAGCTTTAGTGTTGTAAGCATTCTTCTGAGCATAGTTTGGTTATACAGTACTTAATAACATGTGGTTTTAATGTAGCTAGTATTTTAACTGAAAATAAATCATTCCTTTGTTGGACCTCTGTCCTCGTTTTTCTAGAATGACATGTGGTTTAAATGTCTAAAAGGAAAAGTGATATAAATTCCATCACATAAGATCTCTGGTATAGTACCAGCAGGGTTGTAAATTATCTTCAATACTTGAATTATCATGAAAATATGCCAAGAAGAAAGAGAAGTTCTCCAAAACTGTCCATCACTTGTTCCTAAACAGCCTGATGCTCTAAAGGCCTCCTATTCATGGATGATCTAATATGCTTTAAAATCAACAGTCACCAAATTTATTGGAATATAAAAATTCACATTTAAAGTCTTATTTTGTATTATATAACCATGGAAACATTTCAAACCTGTTGGGCATTCCTATGCTTCAGTATACACAAAATAAAAGCATGAGGAGGATCTCTTATCAAGTTAAGCATCTGAAACTGTGCAAAGTTAAAATGTTATTTCCAGTTGTTTTTTATATTTTCCTGAGATACTACTGCAGAATAATAATTATGACAGAGTTGAAGTCTAAACTTGATAGAAGAAATATAAGTGGGTGATCAAGACAAAAATATAAAAATATACTCAGAATATTAATGACCATTAAATTATTAATGCAGAGGAGCTAAAATCCTTCCAAATAAAAAAAAAAAATCACTGAAAAGAAAGTATAATATTTTCAATGAATTTGTAAGATTACACCATCTGAGCACCTGCCTCTATGCCCTGGTTGCAATGCCTTCAAAATCTGTTGCATAACTTCCAGCAATTTTTCCAAAGATAAAGAATTCAAGACACTTAAGGGCTATACATTTATGCAAAATAACAGCTGAAAAAGGATGGAAAAAATGATGTCCTGACATGACTAGGAGAAAGGCTGCAACATGAGCTCACATCAAAATACAGACAAGAGATAGTTGTAGGGAGACCTTGCAGCTCCTAACATGCATAAATAAGTGATGGGTGACATCCTAATCCATGGGGAGAAAAACCTTCCACATGGCCATTGCTCATGACCATTCAGCAAAGGCAAATCTGGGATTCACTCTACAAAGTCTCCTTTGACTGCACCCAGACAATTCATGTCTACAGGTCCCTCTGTGCTCCTTGCAGTAGTGCAGGTAATGGAAATGCCTCACATGAATCTCAAATTAATAGGATGAGTCTGGATTTATGTGGTTTGCCAGAATTTCATTTACATAATCAATCAATAAATAAATAAATACATCTAAGGGGATGAGTACCAGTAAAGTCTCTCACACACAGATTCAACTTTGCTATTTATCTAGGACAGGAATCATTCAGATTAGGATGGACCCTGACCATTTTGAAATGAAGACCAAGAATGAAAAGTGGTAGGACTGACCTAGTACCTTTGTGCTGATTAATCAGCCCACAGGTTTTGACTTCTCAGCATTGCCCCCGACAAAAGCAGGCTGAACTCATATAAGGCGAGCAGTGTCCCTCTGGTGACAAATCTGAGACCAGGGGGCACTCTGAGGCTGCAAGGTTTTGGAAGGATGACAAACACTGTGTAATGCTGCAAAGCTTTTTTTTTAATTTTTAATCTGTTTTTGTTTAAACTTTTGGAACTTTCTAGTGGAAAAATAAGGGGCTTGAAACCGTTATTGGCTTCTTACTGGAATTCCCACTATACTTCATTTCTCTTCCTAACTGAAGCATTCATAAGGAAGCCAGCAGGCTCAATCTGGATTCTGGTATATGACCTGGTGAAAAGATAATCAGGTTCTAAGACCTGTTAAAATCTGGCTGAAATGCAGCCTAATTTGCCTATAGTCATACAATGAGAAGAACTAATTTTGCAGATACGTATGTCCAGCTGTAATTTGGAATTGTGTCAATGACTAACTCAGTGAGACTTTATCTTCTCAACTCCAGGTAAATGGGCTTTTACGTTTTTAATTTAGTTTTAATTTTAACCTTGTGGGGAATTAGAAAAGAAAATATCTCCTGGCATAGAAATTGAGCATGAAGATGCACAAGTTTACCTTAAATCAGCTCACTAGGACTCTGTTAGCTGTCAAACTGGATTGGTACAAGGCTCACTGCATTTTAGCACAGTACATTGGCCAAGGTGTTGATTGTACTTCTGTGGCTTAGCACCAGGACTGCAAAAGCAACCAGAGGTTTAATAAGACGAAAACATCTTGAGGTGTACAACAGAAGACAAAAATGGGTGTATGGGTGTGGACAGAAACACACAGAACTTAAAGAGAGTACAGAGTTGTAGCTGTTTGGGCAGGTCTCTCTGAATTGCCCTGGTGACAATTCTGGTTTTCGAGGAAGATCACTGACCAGAAAGCACAAGCAAAATAAAAGGTCATCTTAATTCTGATCTAAGTTTCTCTGTGCAACAGGGAAAACTTTCACCTATGAAGTGGTGCAACTACATTGCTGCAGGATCTTCCCGAGATAGCACTGAAGTCAACAGGAAATTCTGGAAATAGAGTTAACCTCACAAACAGCACCAGCCTGACTTGGAACTAATCTCATTTTATGCTTTATTTCCAACAGTACAGCTCTGAAAATACTGAGCTGCAGGGAAAAAAACATGCACCAACTTCAACTCTGCTGGCCAATCCTTGAATAATATATCAAACAGAGGGAAGTTTACTACTGCAGAGTAGAAGTTTATCATTATAACAATGACACAAAGTCGTCAAGGGTGTAAATACCATCTCTAAGGTGACATTCAGTACAATTGATTTACAGGAATTTTGGAACTCTACAGGGAGTGCTAACCCAGATTCTCTCATGGAAGAGTAAACAGCTTGCCAAAAGTATAGATAAATCTCTTGCAAAGGTTTAAATTTAGTTCATCTGGTATTTCTTTCTTTGCTATGTATCGCAAGAAGAATAAAAATATCTTTCACAGTCCCAATACATAGAGCAAACTTTGATTGCTCTGCAAGAGATTATTGTGCTTGACACAACCTTGTTATTTATTTATACAAAAAAAGTACACTCCAGCCCTTACTTAGTTATTTTATTATTGGTGGAATATTCTGTTGAACATATCAGAAGCACTTACTACTTTGTAAAAACTATCTACAAAGTGGTTAACTTAATAATTTGAAGGTTTCCTTGAGAGCTTCCCACAGACAGCTGTTCTTACACTAAACAGAAAGCTTTCCTAAAGCCACATAGGTGTGACCAAGCAGACCTGGTGCAGACACACATAATTCAAAGACCTTTCACTGTTTCCCTTTGTATCTCGATTTTGCTAGAATGTGTCTCTGCTTGTCCTTAAACTTTGAAACAGGCAATGCATGTTCCAAACAAGACATTTCAAGTTAGCTGTTCACCTGAGCACTTTACTGAATTGTCCTAACAACAAACCAGAATTTATTTTTGCTTCTGTGCTTCTTTCCCACTGCTATACCATTTTGGTAACTGGTAGTGATACGATAAAAGTCAAACAGTCCTAACTTGCAGTTAATTTAGCACAAAATTTTTATTCAGAGCACAAGACACCACTTGGTTTATACGGAATAAACCACTCATGAAAATTCCCATTATATTTGACCGAGGTCAAATATAAATTGTAAAGAACTGATCACACCTAACAGCAAAGCAGATAAAATGCTGTAGCCTCTAGTGGTAGAAAACATGTAGGAAGCCATACACACCAAAAGTATCAATTTTAAAGATGCAGAGATACTAGCCTCTTGGGTTGGAAAGGATGTCAGCACAGACATTTAGCCTGACACAGCCATAAAATAATGACTTGCTGCTTCGTGACAAGAGCTGGCCAAGTCTTTCACTATTTATTTTTATAGCTGCTTTTTGGATTCAAACAAAACAGCAGAGCAATCTGAGCCTAAACTCTCCTCTATTGGCATCTAACAGACAGAGCCAGGCAGTGTGGGGTTTCTTTATTGTTTCCTTTTGGCTTTTTCTTTTTTCCCCCCACTTTTTGCAACCACACAGCAATTTAGATATCTAAGCTCTAAGATAAAATAAGGAATGCTGTGCTAGATTCCGTCTTGGCACACTGTTTCAGTTTGCTAACAGTCACATTTCGAGAGATACAGTCCGATTAGAACTGAATCAAATACTTCAAGAAAAACTAAAGCAACAGCTTTCTGATGTTTTAGATGCCAAAGGCTACACTAGGCTTTCTGAGAAGAGCAGAGATTTGATAGTTTGGAGAAGTGTAGTTTGCTAATTCTTGCACAGAAAATCTGAGGTTTGCAACTGTTTGTGATTCCTAGTCTCCAGTGCAGTATTACTGCTTTAGCACTCTCCACTTCTTTTAGAATCTTCATTTTTAGATGAGGTCTGAAACTCAAACTGAAAATACAAGAGCAGAAAGGAAAACTCCACAAAAAAAAAAAAAAAAAAAACCCAAAAAAAAAAAAAAAAAAAACCCAAAAAAAAAAAAAAAAAAAACCAAAAACAACAACAACAAACCAAAACAAAACAAGATTACTTCAAAATCATACTGCTGTAGTGCATATTTGATTTTATGAAGACCCATGTTTTGTGCATAAGAATGCCCTTACATGCCTTATTTCTGTGCCATCTGGCTTCGGCAAATTCTGCTTGGAGAAATATTATCAATAAAAGCTGATACTTTTAAAAAGAGATAAACTCCATCTCCAGAAAACTGTGGGTATTATCCCAGTGTTACTCGTCTTGTGCTCTAAGTACCACTAGATACATATAAAAGAGCAAAGAATGTTCCACAAAAATATTCCAAATGTACTGAAAACCTTATTAATTTCCATTAGATACCTACTAGAAAGTATAATCAGAAGCCAACTCCATTTACTTTAAGAGATAACATAAAGTGCAACTCCTATATGTAAACACCTTTTTCACCAAGATGTTGAATATTTTGTTTCTCAATACTTTTACTACAGTGGCTTGATGCATAACATCTTGACACATAACATAGGGG
This sequence comes from Nicator chloris, assembly GCA_013400495.1. Lineage (NCBI taxonomy): Eukaryota > Metazoa > Chordata > Aves > Passeriformes > Pycnonotidae > Nicator > Nicator chloris. The sequence goes on from WAAE01010147.1 coordinate 43,404, forward strand.
AAGACTCAAAACCAAAATGAGGTTGGGACCAAGAAGTGTTTGTATCAAGATTGCCACCATCACAGTCTGGAAATTTGCAATCATCCTATAGATTAAATACAGTGCCTACAGTCAAAAAATACATGTGAAAAAGGAGGAGACAGCTGCTAGCTGAAAGCATTTTAAAAATCAGCCATATAACCAATCTTCCCCCTGTAAGGTTTATTTTCAAAAATCCTGAAGCTACTATCACTTCTCAATATATTCTTTTTTAAATATGTTTTTCGAAATAATGAAAAATCCTGCATAATTCTTTTCTTTTTTCTCAGAAAAGATGAGAAGAAAAAAGAAAAAAGAGAGCTGAGGACAGGTGAAAACTGCCCTGTTTTCAGTGTACAAACTGTGCAAGGCCGCACTCTGCTCCGGTTTATTTTAAAGACTCACACCTTGGTCCAGTCCCACTTTCACTCATTTCAGTTAGGAAAAGAGCCATACCTACTCACTGCTTTTTTCTCTCTCTCCAAAGGAAACGCCTTGGGAGCGTGTCCTACCGCCCCAACACATCCCACAGGGCTGCCTTCCAGGCAGCAGGTGCGCGGCCCCGCCGAGGTCCCTGCCCGCGCTGCGCTAAGGGACGTGCTCAGGCACCGCGAGCACACCTCAGGCCCACAGCAAAACCTGAGCTGCACGGCAGCCTCCGTGGGAATTCTGCAACAGCTGTGCACTCAGAAACCACGGCCAGCATTTGCAACCCGGTTCTTTAGCTAACAGGCAGGAGTAATGGTCCTCCAAATTATGCTTGGATTCATTAATTATGGGACCAAGATTAACTTGTGGTCTCAAAACAACTCATGCCCAGCAACGCCTTCATTCTCTTCACAAAGGGAAAATCCTAGCAGCACATTTATCCAAAGGCAGAAATTTCAATTTATTTAAGCATGCTTTTAAATCCATTCATTAACTTACTGTTCTAATAGTCTCAATGAGTGAAACTTTTCACTATCCCTGAAAGCTCTAATTTAAACAAACAAATGCTGAGCATTTTTTTTCTTTAAGGAAAGCAAATAGTGAAATACCTGTTTTATGAGAAATTTCACTCATATTTTGATGTGCTTTGGTTCTTTATGTGACTTGTGAGAATAAAGATATGACCTTTTTTTATATCTATGACAGCTCATAAAAGAACAGCATTTTTAAACAGTGAGGCTCTTTAAGATACCATAAATGAATTAAACTAAACATGATTTACCTAGGGTTTTCAGTGGAGAAAGGGAATCTACATAGCTGCAGAATAACAGTGACACTACCCCGTGTGATGGTTCTCCTTGGTGTACTCACAAAGCAGTAGGTCACTGTTGGGACCACCTCTGCAAATACTAAATACATACTCAGTGTTAGATAGATTAAATTCCAAACCCCTCGGAAATTAAATGTCACCGTGTAAAGCTCCTACATTGTCATTTTTGGTAAAGACCACTCAGAGATTTGTGCAAGGCTGACAGAGGACATAAGACTGACACTGAAGAAGGCTTCAAGCACCAACACCTTGTTATCTAGAAGTCTCTCGTACCTTTTCTATTTAGCCTCCCACAGGCAACTCCACACAGCTCTAGCTCTTTCTCTCTTCCGTCAGCATTTCCAGCTGGCTCCTTCCTGTCCCCAGCACGGCTTCCTAACCCTGTCTATCCCTCGTATGACTTCGATGGCTTACCCTTCCTGTCCCTCACACAACCTCCTATCCCTTCTTCCTCACAGCACAGCCAGCAGACTCCAACTAACCCTCTCCCAGCTAACTCACTCTTTCATCACACCCACAGCTGGGAGGGCAAGGCTGTTCCCACTCTTTGGTAATTAACACAGCTGCAATATATTGGGGGCAAGATTGCCTTCAGCATTACCTCTGTCTCCCCACACAATTCCAGTTTGGCAGTTGATTATAAACCCAGGGTGCTGTTACACCACAATAGTGAAGTAAGGAAATGAGGTGTGAGCTGGCAGGTTTTATAGTGATTGACAATCTGTATCAAAAGTCCAGCCGTTAGAGAAGTCTTATTTTAGTGAAGTACTGGTAGAGAAGGCACAAAATCCAAGTACTTCAGATGGGATATTTTAAGAATTCTGTGTTAGGGTAGAGGTATGCTGGCAAGGCAGTACATATGAATTTATTTTTTCATTGATCACGATGCCAGAATACCAAATATTATTACTGATCTACTTGCTTAATACATTCAGGGTATTAGTCTCCAGGTCCCCAATTATGGGCCAGGTACACTCACTTAAAAACAAACTGAGAAATGAAATGAGTATTCTGAATGCTATTTAAGAAACAAGAAGAGAAATAGAAGAGAAAGTAAAAAGAAAAGCTGAACAGCCTTAAACCTGTAAAAGAAGGCACCTCTGTGCATGCTGCCTGCTGGGAACAGTCCTTGGCCCATCTTCTCCCTGAGCCACACAGATACAGTCCTCAGGAGAGCACAGCCAGCCAGTGCCCAAAGTGCAACAGGGAGCATCTCCCACCCTACCTGCCTGGTGCTCATACCGTCTCCTTGCATTGCTTAATTAATTTGTGCAGACATAGCATCTGTGTCTTTCTGAACAGTCTAAAAGCAATTGTATTGCTTTTCCACTTCTTGTATGTTTTGTTCCTTTGGCTGTGCTGGGCCAGCTTTACTGTGAAGCCCTTGCGTGTGCGTGTGGTTGATCCCCATCACAGGTGGTATTTTAACAGTCCTAACTGTTAAACAACATGAGTAGTATTTCTCAGCTGTCAGCACACATTTATTTATTAGATCTGTAATCTCGTTGCACAGTAAATGTCTGTGTCAAGCAAGTGGCAAATCTCCAGAACTTCAGAATTAAGATTTTGTTTGGAAAAGTATCCAAAAATGTGGATGTTCATCTACAGTGTACACAGGTTATCTGAGATTTTAGAAACTCCAAAAGTAGGCTGGAAATTTTTTAAGATTTTAACTTCTTATAGCATTGCCAAGCTTAGCAATGGATTCCAGCAAAGGCTGGAAATGGACTTAAAAAAAGTTATAAAATTAATGTCTTCAGAAAAAAATAAAAGCTAACAGTATTTTGGTGCTTGTTTTGTTAAAGGTGGGTTGTCTTTCAGCAGTGGGAGCAAAGTTCAGGGTTCATTAATTTTCAGGTTTGTTTAAACTGTTTTGATCTCTGCTGTAGTCATCAGGAACTAGAACAGAATACAAGAGAGAAAACCATTTAAATGCTGCCATTTTATTGTGATCTTTTAAGATCTAGGATCTAAAATTGGTTTCCTTTGCAATGTTAAAGCACTGCCTGGGCTGAGCATCCTTGCTGCGAATGAAACTTGAATTAGAAAGGATACAAGCACACAAAGAACAAACTATCCCTTTGTTTTTTAAGTTTTCAAAACCAAATAGATGAGAAAAATGTTGGGAACAGGTGAGAAAGAGAAAAAAGAGTCAATATAAATTTGCCTTGCTCAGGAAAAAAGAAACAGAAAGGAGACATCAGTCTGGGAGTAAGTCAAAATTTCTTATGGATGTAAAAAGAAATCACAGTTCTGAATATCTAAACAAGAAATGATGGACTCAAAACTATTCCAAAAGGATGTCAACATAAACTGTCAAAGTCTTTAGATTTCTACTGAATAGACTGAATCAAACAAAGAGCTAGTCATCATTAAATTAATTAAAATGGTACACGGAAATACTTTGTTTTCAGAGAAGAATTTTGTAAGGTGAATAAGGATTTTTTTCAGAAGACAGGAGATGATTGCCTTTTTTGATCAATGGTGGACGATTATCACGGCACAGATTTAAAGTTGTGAAGTCTATACCAAGAATCACCTCTTTTTTCCCTTCAGAACATCCACATGAAAACATGCATGTTTCTTTCCCTTTGACAAGCTCAAAACCTGCTTTCAAAACCAATGCTTTAATGGGGAGCTAGGGTGGGTGTCTGTTTTTTCAGGGGTACAGACAAACACTTCCAAAAGGATCTGTTTCCATTCCTATACAGAATGAAAATAAATTCTGAAACCTTTAAATTGTATTCCAATGAAACATCACTTTTTGGTTAGCCCTACTGAAACAACCCTCTGCTTTTTGATTAAGCATCACCTGCAACAACAAATTTCACCACTCAAAAGCAACGGGCACTTTAAGGTCTTAATCACAAGGTCTTGGCTCTTTCAGAATGTTAGATACAACTATCAGAACTAGCCCTGGCAATGCTAAAACTGAAACTGCAGCTAGGCTGACAAATCATCTTTTCCTTCTTTAATACTTGTTTTTACAGCTTGAAATATTTCTGGTGATCGCAGCCAGAAGTGGGAATAAAGACAGTGGTCACTTCAAAATTTAAGATTGTTTTGCTGAATAAGAAATAGTATGAAAATGTAAAATTAAACGAGCACTGGTCTCTTGCTGATACTGACCAAGTGCATTATTGGCAAATATCTGCCTATTACCAATCAAAGGAAGAAATATTTGATTGAAGAGAACATGAGGTGTACCTGCTATCAGGAACATTTAATGTGTCCAAGGTGTCTAATTCCAATTCTACAATTCTACTCTATGCATTAATAAATAAACAACAAATGAGCACTTCTCCAAAGTGCAGCTATTGACTGCAAAAAATTTGACAGCATCAATGAAGAAACCTTCAGTAGAGCAATTCTAATCTTAATGAAGAAAATTTCTTGCATATGACTTTTTCAATATGGTATAAAAAACATTAAAGAAAAACACTCAAAACTAATTTCAATAAAGCTCTAATGTATAAAATGAACAAATACCAACCGCACAATAATTGTCTCTGTCGTTCATGAGCGTAACAAAAGCTTTGGCTCAGGTAGCTTCATTATGTTATCCTTGCTCACCATAGTAAATAGATCCACCACATAATACAATGGTTTACTATGAAAGGGTTGAAGAATGAGGATATACAGTTTCAACCCAGCAGAAGATGAGACAGAATGTCTCTTTGAAGCAGCCTTGGTGCTTCAGAGGTTTACAGGAGCTAATGGAGAGAGATGATGTGGAAAATAGCCTCCTACAGGTTGAATTGGTGTGGTCCCTGGGGTTTTCTGTCCCCTGGCCCCCACCTCCGCTCCCTGCCACTCTTATTAGCACAGAGAGAAAGGGAAAGTGAATCTTTATGACCCCTGCTATTCTTACATTTTAGAAAGATCACTGTGTTGGGAACCACCTTACACTTCAGTTAAGAACTGCATTGTCTAGCACCACGCTACTCTAAAAGTTAAGAGATTTAACTGCGGATATTTTGCAGGGTTGCACGTGACTCAATTTCTCCAAACAGAGATCAGAAGTAAAGGAGTGGATGATACAGGCAGCATTGGCCTGTGAGAACTCTATGCATTGCAAAGCTTTTTTGGTTTTTGCTTTCTCTCACTCAACGCACCCTACAACCACCACCCCCACCACACTATGTGATTGCAATTAGGAAATACAAGACTTAATTTGACCGTCTCAAACTCAAAATACCAAATTGTACTAGACAAGAAACCTTGCAAGATATCAATCCTAAGAGTTTCTGTGAGCTTTCCAGTGATATGGCCTCTGAACAAGGACCTGGCCATGCAATTTCCTTAATAGTGACCTACTGAAAAATAAGCAGATGTGGGAGTCACAATTTTGATGAAGGCTCAAGTTTAATTTATCTTTAGGGAGCATATTGTTATAGAAATAACAGAACTGATTTCAATCCATTGCCTTTAGAAAATTCTTCAAGTCCAACACTCCTGGTTTTTAATTCACAGTCATTTCAAATCCTATTTTATGGTCTATTATTTTTCATTATGGTCAAGAGAAACTTTGATTTCTCACCTTTGCAGTTGCCTCGGTAGGCTATTTCCAGCTGAGGGTCTTTGCATTTTGCTCGTTGAAACTCACAGCGGGACAGAAAAGTTCTTCCATCAGATGCACAGAGCGATTTCTGAGGGGAACCTGCACAGTCCAGGCTGCATTCTCTGTCTTTGTCTTGGTCCACTCTCAAAAACTAGGAAAAGAAAAATTAATGCTGTAGGAATGCTACTCCCATGTGAAAACTGCTCTGTGGCCCCTTCCCCATGAAGGACATACCCAAATATTACCCAAAACTGAAAAGAAAGTTCTACCTGTTTTATCTATTCAAATCCTATCAGATTTGTTATATCTGGGGTTATCCACTGCGGCTGCGAAATGGCAGATTGCAACATCTCCATAACATACACTAAATCCAGTATCACAATTAGGAAGTCTCTGAATCTCTTGCAATCATTGTGAATCTCAAAACAGCAACTTGGAGTTTTTGGAGTGAAAATGGTGACGGCAGAAACATTCTTCACAACAAAAATGAGACAGCAATGGATGCCTGTCTATTTTATTAGATATGTATTAATTACTCCCCAATGACAAGCCAAAAAGTCTGTTCTAAGACCCAAGTAGGATTTTTTAACACAAATGTTCTCATTGTGGATTTCAAAGCACCTCTCTCTAGTTTTGACACAAAGCTACACTGAACCCCACCCAATTGTTCACCCCTCCAATGCCGAGACTGCAAGGCTCATGAGTTTGGCATCATCCTTGGCACTGTGAAAAGAAGGAGCTTCTCACCCTGAAACATGCTGCCAAAAGAAAGACCTGATCAGATCTGATGCTGCTACATGCCAACCAAAAACAGACAGATAAAAAACAAAGGTATTACTTTATCTTCTGAGCTCTTGAAAAGCTGAGACTAGGGAGGAGGTGAGGTCAGTAAGTGCTCAGATGAATTTCTCTATCCTTCTGCTTCTTCTGAACAAGCAAAAAATTAAGCAAGGCATACAGCTACCAGGAGGTAATCATTCTCCTAAGCATGATGAAGTGCCCAAGAAAAGACTAGCTAAAGCCCTGCATCCAGCCAAAGCCCTGTTTTCATTGGTGCTACTTCATCATTACAAACCTCAGGCAGAGAAAATTTTGAACTTCAGATAAGAAACTTAAATTAGGAGGAGGAAAATTTCAAGGAAAGAAAAAAAGAGGAGAAAGAGTAGTATTTGGGATTAAAACTTAAAAAAACCAAATTGCTACATATAGTTCCCCAGCATTTTATTACACATAAGAAATATATAAAGAGAGTTATAAATATCCATAATCTTCATACTTAAAACTGTGGTCTATTTGCATTTCCTATCATTTAACATGAGGAAATATAGATGTCCTTCTGGAGAGTCTGCATGAAAATGCAGAGATTACTTCAAAGGTATCACTTTAAAATAATAGTTATATAGTTGGACTTCTACCAGAATTTTTATATTTTAGTGGCACACTAAGATAAAAAGGAAGGCTTCCTTTTCCCAACGTTTTTGAGCAATTTTTCACTTTTAGGAATAATTAACTTCAGAAGCAAATTACTCACAAATTACACACAAACCCCAAATCTTTCTCCAAGGAATCTAGCTACGGATTTCCAGAAGTGGAGGACAGATGTTACTTGCTCCCCATTTTGTGTTATTTTGCAGATCCTTCTTGCCAACAGAAATTAATAATTAAGTGAGCTGAGTGGGAAGGGAGAAGAACTGAAGTCATCTCCCTTTACCTGCACAACGAGTAACAGTGAAGACAGGCACCCATGATTCTGAACAACCTCCAAATCATGTTGGTCTCCAGGGCTTGCCTGGGTTTCCTGATGAGCTGCACTGTGGGAGCCCTGTGAGGTCGTCCAAGCTTCCCTTTCTTGCCTGGGAGGCATCTGCAGGACTCTGAGATTAGGCCTATCTAGGACTGTGAAAAGAATTTCTCAATGAAAAAAAAAATTTTGGATCCAGTCCTCTGCTTTGCCTCTAACTTCCCCTGTGGATTTGGTGATGGCAAGTCAAGTGATCTCCCTCTTTCTATTTTGTGAAGTAAGGAATACAGCCTTTCTGTGTGTAGAAGACTACCCCTCTGTAATGGCTAGGCACTTTGCCACCCTTAATTTATCCTCAGCAACATCCCCGTTGAGCAGAGAACTAGTTTTCAAAAGCACAGGAAGGCTTCGTGACCCACAGAAAATCACGCAGCAGATCAGGGCATGGAACCCAGGCACTAGAAGAAAATCACACACAGCAGCAGTCTAGCCCCTGTACCATATTTGCCCCAGAGTTTCCTCATTTGTTCTCTTTTGAACTGTTGCAGTTTAGATGCATATGCTTGACAGTAACACTGTGGACAGAAAATCCCCTTAATTGTCTGAGGAACAAAACGCACTCCCTTGAGAGCATGATTGTTCACAGATAAAGCTGTATTTTAAAGGACATTTATCCGAAGAGTTTTATTTAAGTATTTTATTATTTCAAAGCCTTAGAGGAGATTAGGTCAAATTAAGGGTTCAAGGATATTTAAGCAACCTGGAAAATCAGAGGATGAAGACATACCCGGGAGACAAAACCACTTGAATAGCTTATTGGTTAGCCAAACCTCACTGGAGAATTGGGGTCGTACATTTAAACCATTTCCACCAACCTAGTGTAACTGAGGGATTTAAGAGAAGGAAGGACAAAAGGCAAGCAACTGTAAGGAAAGACAGCATGAAAGAGAGACTAGCAAATGTACTTGGAAAAAAACATACAAAAAAGTATATGATTGACATTTGGAAAATACTTCATTGTAATCCTTAACACAGCAGTATAAGATGGTACAAGTCAAAATCAGTATTGCTTGCTCGCATAGCCAAAGGAATTGATCATCAAAAACTAATGCTGAAACAAGAAAGGGCTATGGACTTTCTCTTAAGATTTGCTGCTTGTTCAAACAGGAAGAAGCAGGGTCTCTGAGAGAAAATGTGGGATTACACTGGTGAGCATCTTAGAGCTGTACTTTCCTGGGAAAATAGTCCTTTTGATTAAAATAGGACAGTTGAGACAGAAAGTGACTCACTCTCACTATTGGTTCATCTATTTCTGTCTTTGAATTCGTCTAACAAATAAATGTGTTATTGTACAAACAGGTGATTCATTGAAAGACAAGCTTAAAAAGCAGAATTTCTGTTGAATGCTGGTAACAACTGAAATTAGGCCAATAATAGTTGATGACCCTGAGATGGAATTATTTTGAACAACCAGAATAAAGTGGACAATTATGGTTAAACCCTATTAAAAAGCAAAACACTTTTACCAGAGAGGTGTTCTTGCCCTAATGAGACAGAAACCAGCCTAGTCATGCTTCAAAAAATTGGTTTCAACTAAAAAACTATTCCACAGATTAAGAGGCACGACTCAACTGGAATTGCTGTAACTTCTCCTTTACCTTTCAGTATCATTTATTTCAGCCTTTCCAAAGCACTATACTTGACAACATCCAGCTTCCAGGGGGCTTACTATTCTGTACTAGGTACTGCTTTAAATTCTCATGTAGTATTTCTGAGAAGAAAGAATGATAATGGGGCTATAGCAGAAAATTGTTTGATTTTAGGTTTACCTCATTAATAAAACCTAATCACTAAAGTCACTGGACATGTGCACCCACTTGACAGGTATAAGCATTTCTGAAATATTATTTACTGTCATACATTTCTGGTATCATGGAATTCCAGTGTTTTCCTTCACTGTCTCACACTTCAAAGAATCTTAATACTGGATGAATTATATCACTGATGGTCTCAGTGATCTTTCATCTCTCTGTTACTGAAGTTCAGACTATGAAGCAGCAGATACATGAAACCTTGCTTAAACTGGAGGAAAATATTTCTGCTCTGTTTTTTGCTCTGTTTTCTGCTCTGATTTATCTTTCTGCTTTGTTTTTGTCACTGGTGCCACATCTGGGCTATGGACAGTCAGGATGCTTATTTCTTCAACCACAAGCAATGTGTTGCAGCCAATGAGAAAGTTTTTCCAGTACCTTAAGAGTAGGAAAATGATGGTTTCCTTACTGTGCTATTAAACCATTTATCAAAAGAGCATGTATATATAACCTTGCTCACTGCTATGGTGTAACACACATCTTTACCTTACACTGCTCACTCTTGTGCAGGGATTCAATGTCATTCCCTCTGGTCTACACCCTGCAGCTACATCATCACAAGGGCAGAAAAGGTCTTCAGATAAAATTGAGTCACATGTACACCTTCGCATTTCTGGTGCACAAATCTGTGACCCCACCCTCTGTAGTTCAGAGAAACTCTCCTTGCTCCTAAGCAGATGACAGAGCATAAGGCAAGAAAAATGGTGCTTGGCTCGAGAGCCAACAACTGGATACACCTGCAAGCCGAACTGCCAGTCCAAGAAAGCAGAAGAGTCACGACCAGTGTTACAGCCTGGCCATGGGCAGCACCAACATCTCTCTGCCTTGGAAGAAAAGCTGACAACAGACGCACGCAGGCTGAGAGGTAAAGATTAGTCACTTGATTCAGTTATTGAATCTGGCTCAAAGCCTTTTAAACAGTAATGAGAAATGCTTTACTCTACATTTCATAATATAGTGCACAGCTGTGGATTTTGTCTTTGATTTGATGCCACTGTTTGATTAATCTGAGCAAGGCAGGAGAGTTTCCCCCTTCCTTTTTTTTTTTTTTTTTTTAATTTGAGCCAGCTTGTCTCTAATACTTGCAGTCCTGTAGAGACATCCTTAACACAAAGAGGCTGCACGTAAAGCATAACTTATAACTGTGCTAAACTTATTTTTAATTTGCCCTAATATAACTTTTCTTACTAAAGCTGAAGACCAGGAAACCACTTCTTCTGTCTATGGATAGAAACTTCCATCCTTTTCTCTAAAAACAGCTTGGAGTCTGTGGACTACAAAAAAGACAGACATTCAATTCCATGTATTTGGATGGTTCATCAGAAGTTTTAACCAACCTTTCTGCAATTTACAGATTCCTTCAATTTTGACTGGACCTATATACCCTCCACTGACACTAAGTATTTAAGCACAGTCACAACAGGTTTTTATTATTTTTATTGACCCCTTGTAACTGATATACAGACTTTCCCTTTGACCAAGTGAAAACTACTTTCAGAATCTAAAATACAGTTCAAGATTGCTTGTAAAACAGGAGACTAACACCTGATCTTGGAGGACATAGGGCCAAAAGGGCCTGAAAAACAAGCAGAAGAGAGAAGATGGATGCTACATATCACTGATTTGCTTGGAAAAGCCTACCGCAGACTACAGCTTTGAGAGACAATTTCTTTCTTCTACATCTGGTTACTGTGAGATTAATAGAATGGTCTGACTTCCCTGCTGCTGGCATGGGAGGTCTGCAAACAAATTATGGAGCAATGCACTCTAAAGTGGCTCTGTGCTGAGAGCTTTGTGCTGGTGAAAAATGTGCTGATTTACAGTGATTTATGTAGTCATGCTGTTTCTGCCTGATAGCTGCCTGACAGGCAGATGTAGAAATCTCCAAGCTAGGAATATTTTGTTCCCTCTGGGCTTGTCTACAATGGAAAAATGAGTTAGACAACAATAATACATGTTTGTGTGCGTGTGTGTGTGTGTCTGCATATATGTATGTGGAGTATATATCCACATATGCAAGTTATAATCTGTAAAGTCATATTCCCATGTGTATTTCAGAAAAAGGCAATGATGTTTAAATATCCACATTACACTCTGCCTTAGAGAGCATTCCAATCAGCTAGTCTGTCTCAATTAATCTGCTTCATTGACACACCACTAATTTTTTCAATGTTTATTTCTTCACTCTTCTCCCAAGGAATGAAGCAGAAGGTGATCCTCATGGGTCCCTTCCAACTCATATTCTATGATTCTTAAGTATATTTACAGAACAAACTCTACTCTCATCCCAGTGCCATGGGAAAGCATTCAGCCCTAGCACTGAAATGGATGGAAAACTTAAGTTCTCTTTATCCTTGCTATTTAGGACAGTACCAGAAGATACCTTCAAAATACCTGTTCTGTAAAACTGCTGTACTCAACCAAAAGATTGTAGTCAACTCAACAACCAATCTTCAACAGATTTGGTCATCTTGTGCTGTCCCACTGAAGCAAAACAGTCCCTAATGACTGTTCCATGACAAACCCAGAACTGTGTACTTGAAATTGTGACCTCCTTTTCCTTACAAACATACAGGACATCACCATTAAGGTTAAGCTTGCATGGAGGAGTTTACACAGAAGCCATCACACACTGGGCCTCTGCAGTCTTAAGAAAAAATGACTGAGAGGAGACCTCATTAATTTGTATAAACACCTAAAGGTAGGTGTCAAGAGGATGGATCCAGG
>WAAE01010149.1:0-20734 GCA_013400495.1 Nicator chloris
TGCTCAGTGAAGGGTCCCCACAACAGGATGCTGACAGACTGGTCAGGCACACGGGCCGAGGCTTTCCTGGGACACTGACAGATAATCACGTACTGAGGGTTTGAGTAAATCCCCCCTTTCCGTGTGACAGCATCACAATACAGGTAAACAAGTTTGGGTTATGAAATGCTGCAAGTGCAGCTTGATTAGATTTTCAAGTCCCCGATATTTAAGGCTCATTTGGAGGTTTCACATCAATTTGAAAAAAATTCAGGTAAGTGTAATGGGGAGTTCATATATAAACATTTATATTTCAGATATGATGAAGCTGAAGAGTTTACTAGCCATACAAAATAAATGGAGTGCTGCGTTTACACGCATTATTTTGAGACGCAGTTATATAAAAGTCTCACAGAGCATAACTTATGACTATTATGCTGGTTAAATTTCAGTTAATATTTCAGTGTCTACAGATCTCCTACAAGAATGAACTATTATATACATTTTTCACATTGCATGTTCTTGAAGGTGGATTAATGAATATTGGCTTTCTAGAAAGACCATGGTGAAATGCATTACACAAAACAACACCAAATAATTAGAGTTGTCAATCCCAGAAAAATTACATACTTACAGTTATTCAATTAGTTACAAACCCATGCAAATGCAGCCTTCTGGATCATGATATATCATAGACGTATCGAATCATAACTTACCATGCACTTTAGGACAACATCTCTGTAACAGAAACTGTCTCGTGAAGTGTGGTCAACATCCTAAAAACAGTCCAGTATTTGTATTCAGTAGATCAAAATCTGGCTAAACAATTTTTCTGCCTTTCTTCCTTCTTACTACTTTACTGTTCATCTCACTTCCTATCCTTGTACCCACTACATCTTGAAAAAGTCCTTTGCGTTGCAGATTGCTTTGGGAGGACAAACTCTGACTTGTTCTGGTGCAGGTGTACCTGTAATGTTGGTGTTAAAGGCCATGCTCCTGTTTCTGAAAAATGTCTGTTTACCTTCCTGTGCATGCAGGAGTTTAATTGTGGTTTTAATGGTTTTCATATATGAGAGAAGTGACATGTATAGGAAACAATAAGAGCTTCAGTTAGTCCCCATGAAGGAACTGATCCCAGAAGGCTTCTATTCCAATTATAGTGGACAGCCTAATAAAAATATTACCTCCCCTTACAGATGTGCATTAAAAGTGTGCTATGATCTTGGCAAGCGTTTCACCTGCACATCCTGCCTGTCAGGGCTCAATTCAGTTGGCCAGAGAGGTGCATTGGTCCTGTTTGCCTTGCTCTTGGGTGCCTTGCATGACCTTTTCCTGCTGCTCCTCATAGCTTTCTCCAGTACGTGGACATTTGGAATAACCTATGACAACTCCAGTGTAGATCTGTGCCAGTGTTCAGATGTTGATAGAAAGTTAAGGTGTGCTACATCCATATTTAATATGAATGCCTGGAATTTTGGGTGTAGGAAAGTAAGCAGATTGGACACTATCAGTGGTTTAGAAATAATTGCTGTGATTTGCCTTCAAAATCCTCACAACAGTAACTGGATTACAGAGTCTAAGAGAGCATTTTCATGATCAGTAGGTTCAGCCCAGTCCTAAAGTGTCATATAACATTTCCAGTTCCACTAATTAATCAGTAGCAGATTTGAGCAAATGCTGAATTAGTCCAGAATTTCCTCAGACTAATAAAAGGAGACTTATCAGAGGACTTTAAAAAATGCATCCTCTCTCCTGGTGGTTTTGTTGTATTTTGGCATTCAAAAATGCATTCAGTTACATTCAGCATCACTGAAATTGAAGTTGTAGTTGATCAGCTTTGTGTGGTTCCTCTAAATGACTTGGGGATTGACTCAGGCAAGATTTAGTATAACCTTTGCTGCTTTGTGACAGCATGTCATACATGTAACACTATAAATTTTTAGCACATACATGCTGGTATTCCTTTCTTACCAATGCAAATATACTGTTAGCTTAGAAGTTAGGTCAGGCATTTACTGGGCATGTAATTTCCACGCCTGTCCCAATTTCTCTTATAGCAATACATTTAGGAGCACTGTTACATCAAATGGAAGGTCATCAAATGACATCCTGGGAAGTCAGTGGTATTAGATTGTGTATGCTTTTTAAACTCATACCATACAAAAAGAAATCACTACCTCCTCCGTGAAAACAAAGATGTGTGATTAAATGACTGACTGAATGTAGCTACCCACACGCCTTCGTCAAGTGCAGAACATTTTAGCAGGCAAAAGTTGTGCAGAGATATGCTGCCCCTAAGGAATTTATATTTTATGCCCAAAAACTAAATCAAAATACCTTTCTATAGATAATTGAGAGACCTACTAGGAAATGACAACACCACCAAGTTTAAACACTATAGAGTGTTTGGTGATGCTGACTCTGATCATGGATTACTCATTTCTAGGCAGAAAATTTGACATCTATATATATATTTAGCTATTTCATGTCAGCTTCGAGGAATAAGCACTGAATTCATCTTTATTTTAAGATTTTCAGATGTTATCACATAAACACCTATTGTCTTGGCACTTACTACCTCTTTCTCTTGCTTCTATCTGGATTTTTAATGAAATCCACTCTTCTCTGAAGACAATGATTGTTCCAATGTCTCAGAGTGACTTGTTCTGTGCAGGTTAGTCAGAACTGTAACAACCTTTACATCATTGAGGGAAAATTCAGCAATCCTATGATTTCACTGAAAGAATATGCTCAGAATCTGTGGCTGTTCACAAATCAGGATTTAAAGTCCTCACTCCTAACCTTCAATGCTAAAGGATATCCAGCTGTTCTAAAACGTGCACCATTGGCACCTTCTCCAAACATTAGCAAAGCAGAGGTATCATGCCTTTTGCAGCTAGTGAACCAAATCAGTAGATTTAAAAATCTTTGTGTGAAATAAATCTAAATTTGTTAATTTTCCTTTAATTTGACAACATTCAGTGAGTGCAATAGAAATATGCTCTGCACTTTTAGAGGTGTTGAACCTTAAGAACCCTAAGCAAGACATTATCCCCGAAAAAGCTCCTGAGAGCATTTGTGACTGAAGCTAGTAAAATTGTATATAGTCAAAAAGAGTAAAAAAAAAAAGGCATTTAGTATTGGATCTAGTATTCAAAATTCTGTGGACACAGTTTTCCTATGAGAAATACTGCCTTGGAAAGTAAAAGAAAATTACATAAATATGATGCATTATTTCATTAAATTTAAAAGAAAACAGTATGTATTTTATGGAAGGAATCAGCACACATCACAGAAAAATAAAAGAAGTTCTGTTTAAACTTCTTCAGCCATTTGATGACTGTATACAACTCATTATTACTACTCAATGTGAACCAAAACGTGCCCATCAAGTGCCTGCTCCAAAGCACAGACAGTAACTGATTCTGTTTTCAATTTACATAGTTGAACCACTTGAACTAATGACTGGTTTCTGTTAGCTGAGTTTGGAGCATTAAAAGCTTTTGCCAGTATCTTTTAAGGCTGTTTTCCAAGAGATTCTGTTTCCAGTACTGTGTTGAACAGGGATCTCTGAGCTGCTGTTCCCTTCAATATGGAGCAGCATTGCAACACAGAGGGTTGCTGACATGTTACTCTCCACTCATAGGAACAATGAGTATTTTGTCCTGTGTCCAGCAAAGCAGTGGAGGTAGAAGTGCTCCCCATTGAGCTGATCCATTCTATTCCATGACAAATTATGGGTTTTCAGTATCCACACATAGCCTGAAGGTATTCATCCCTGCAAATGAGCCATAATTGACTCAGCTTTGCTGATGCAAGAGGCAGATGTCACATCTTTGAAGATGCCATAAACCATCAAAGGTTCCTGAAGTGTCCCATGATTCAAAGTATTAACATCATCTAGTGGGAAACTCCCTGCCCCACAGGAGGTACCTGAACTTTTTCACCTGACTGTGAACAAATGTAAACCTGGTGGACTCTGTGTTTCTTGAGCTTCCCCCAGCCCCAAAGGATCCAGACTGACACCATCAGGACCCAGGGAGTGGTGGCTTACTCCGTCACTCTGCTTCTCTGCCCCTGCCTTCTCTTTTTCTTTCTGTGTCTCCCTCTCTTACCTCACATTTATTGCTAAATATAAATCCTATTGACTTTGGCATATGGTCTCATTTGCACTTTCATTCAGGCAGAGACATCTCTCTAATAATTTTAATACCTGGATCTTAACCTATGGTTTGCAGGCTGACAAATAACACAAGGCCCTCGTCATCTTTCACACTGAGATTTTCTAGGAAAGAACAGCTTTTAGGTTTCACTGTGTCAAGAGAGGCCCCTCCTAGAGTGTATAATGTCCTTGCAGATGCTCCAATGAGCCAATGAGCAGTAGTTCTGCTGAAAACTGGGACATAATAACTGGCTCCTGTGGGTCCAAATAATTGGCCTCTTCAGACCACAAGATCTGTGGAGGAAGTTGATGCCTATGGCAAAAGCCTTCAGTCTGAGAATGGCCAAGCCGTAATAAAGGCTCTGAAAGTGCTGTTCTGCTTTGTATTCATTGCATTTCCTAGATGCTTTCCAAGTCAGAGAGTAAGAAGCAGATAACATGAGAGGGCACTGGAAAACCTCTAGGAAATAAGGTAGGCAACATAGTGTCTAGAAAGCTGAGGACTCTAATACTGTTCTCTCAGTTGTGGGATGGACAGTTTCACTGACCAACTCTAATTTCTTTTCCTTTCACTACTAGGAAAAGAAAACGCTCCTCCCACTGCACTTTCATTAGAGGGGAACAATTGCTTCAAAATTTAATGCACTCCAAATTCAAGTCTGCCTGGAGAAAGGAGGGAGTAGGGGCTTTAGGCTGATGTTACTAGGGGGGAGGTGTGAAATCCCAGCCTTTTTTAGGCATAAGCTTACAATTAATAAAGAAATAAATATGTCTGGATGATTGCCATCTTCAAAAGCCTTGCAAGAAAATAGGTTGGATTCATAGTGGTATTAATCACGATCGATCTATTTCTCCTCTCACTGCAAATCAGTGCAGTTTTCAGCTAACGAGAATGGGTGCCCTACTTGAGCAGACAAACCCAGGTAGGAGAGGCAATTAGCATGGCATTACCATCATTACATCCCGAGGTTAAAGGCAATGAAACTCCAGGAGCAGCAAAGTCAAATCAGTTCAATTGTATGATTGTTCGTACTCATGAAGTGGTGAGGCTGGCAGGGGATCCAGCATAAAATTTAGGACTTTCCAGAGGAGCTCCTTTAACGTAATTCATTGCCCTGTACAGTAGCTTAAATCAGAAGGGCTAGAATGGTCACAGGAAATGTGGCTCCTGACATTTCTAAAGAGCAATATTAGTGGTAGCCAGCTGCTAGGCCAGATGTCAAAGATGCATTAAGAGCACTTGATTTTAATCTAACTCATTGCCAAGAAACAGAATGGATTTGGCTTTGAGCAATGCGATAAAAGATAGATTGTGATTAATGAAGCAGTACTACTTAACCACATAAGTTGACTCCCACTTCCTTCTCTCCAGTATTTTCACTGTCCATAAGCAGTTCTTTTGCTTACCAGCCTTACAAGGGACACGTGAATTGTTAATTATCAATCTGTGAGCCATTAAAGAAGTTGCTTTTGCTTTCTCAGCATGAAAACCAAGGGGGAAGGATAATAGGTTTGGTAAACAGAGCTGTTCAGATAATGGAGAAATTCAAAGAAAAGCCATCATAGAGTCAGCATGGGAGCTCAGTGCCATAATACTTTTGCGAACCTGACTTCAGCGTATAGATGGGGACTGGAATTCAGGACTGAGATAAACAGAAAAGAGTCTCTTTCATGGCATCTTCCAATTCAGCGTGGGCTAGAACAGCAAGAGATGGAAGTATATTTTTCCTTTTGCCTAATCATTTGAACAGAGGGCACAATGCTAGAATAACTAGCTAGTGTCTGTATTTTTGGACTTCACACTAGGTAATGAAGTAGAGTGCATGGAACTGCAAGTTCAAGATAGAAAAATAAATGGAATACAGTATCTAATAAATGGTGCATATTTATAACAAGAAGTGGTCATCCAGATTCTTCCTCATTACGTGGATTTGAAGAGCATCGTGCAAAGATGCTCTTTGTTTTTGCATAAGCTTGAGCTTGGAAAATTGAAGACAGTGACAATATTTAGAACAAGATTCATGCAGTTCCATAAGCCATTTTGCAATCTGTAGGGAAGTTCTGATCTTCCAAGGAGAAGAAAGGGGTGTAACAATTCCAAATACCAAGACTTACTGAGAGACAGTTGCTAAAGTGTGACAGTCAGAGGCCCTGGAGGGTACTACCAAAATCAGGAAGGCTGTCAAAATTTCAGTTCTTTCGGGACCTCAGGCTGGATTCAAACTGCAGGCATGTCCTCACAGGGCATCTAAACTTGCCTTAACTATTGTGTCTGCATCCTCAGCTTCAGGCATGCTTTAGTAACAGATGTAGTTATGAAAAAGAAAAGAAAATGGACTTTTTACTCCACCAGCTGCTCTTTAAAGGGGATTGATTTTGTGTATTATACATCACATTTCAGACCTCACTAGCCGAGCAATAAATTTCAGGTGCTCCAAAAAGAACACACCTCTCTAGCCCCATTTGAAGGCTGCTGCAGTAATCTGAAAATATGAGTACTTGATTCCTTAAGGTGTTACAGAAATTTTGTCACCACATCATAAGACTTACTTTAGCATGTCCCTGCATGAAACAGCAGACTTACAGAATAAGAAGGGTTTGGGTTCAGGTGGAGTTAGCTGTGCTTCCTAATGTTGCAGGGTTGGAAATAAAAGATCTTCGCCTTTCTCCTTCCCACACACTGCTTTCTTATTATTTCCTTTTTTTTTTTTTTTTTTTTTTTTTTTTTTTTTTTTTTTTTTTTTTTTTTTTTTTCGTCTTTTCCTCCATTGGATAGTAAACATCTAAACATCTATAAGGACTTTTGGGGTTGTCCTTGTTTTGAGTTTTGGGTACAGGTGGTATTTTAGGGGAGGTTGTTTGGTTTTCCTTTTTTTATTAACATATATGCTTGTTAAAAGTACCTGATTTTACAATACCTTAATTGGAAAGCTGGCACCAGCTCAGTCTATAATTTTTTCTTCTTCTTTTTCTTCTTTTTCTTCTTTTTCTTCTTTTTCTTCTTTTTCTTCTTCTTCTTCTTCTTCTTCTTCTTCTTCTTCTTCTTCTTCTTCCTCTTCTTCTTCTTCTTCATGGACCCTGCATGATGTAATTGGATGTCACTTCTGTACCCTTGATCTACCCTTTCTGAGGAGAAAAGAGTCAGGATCTCTTTGTAAACTCATATTTCTCTTTCCACAGTTTCTTTTTCCACAAGCCCTTGGGCCACAGACTTTCTTGCTATGCATGAACAGGTAGGTGGATTAATCTGTGAAGAAGGGCTTTGTACTCAAATGTAGCAGAACAGAGGTGCCAAATTTCCCTATTATGTATTTCCTTTTGCAAATTATTATAAATTGTAACTGCTTTTGTAGATTTAGTGCAAATTGTAGTTGCTTTTGCGGGCAGTATAACTAAAATTGTGGATGAAGCTAGACTATCACAAGATGTAAGCTTGCTTGCAAAAGATGTGTCACAAGCTATGACTACTCTTGTAACATGTATAACCGAGATAGCGCAGGCAGAGAACAAGATACGATAAAAGGAGAATGACAAGTCTAAAGTGGCATCAGAAGACCATCCCAGACTGCCTCCCTGACGGACCCTCGGAGACTGTAACTGTGGACTTGTGCGATGTCCTGGCAACCTGAGGTGAAGTTGTGCTAAACGGGCTCCGAAAATGCGCGAAGTCATTTGAGGAAGTAATGCAACTGCAACAGTACTAAAGGACTGCTTGGTGAAGAGCTGGGGGTGCCTCCGGCTGTTGCCGCGCACCCAGCGCTGTTACTTGTGCTTTATGGTCCATTATTATCTCTTATTAAGCTTTTAAAATTTTGAGGAGTGGGCTTTATTTTTCACAGTGTCCAACCTCATGTATTCGGAAACCAAGTGCAGCTGCTGTGCAAGCTATGTGCCTGATCCTGAGAAAACAGAACAAAAAGGCTTAGCGTTCAGATAAACAGAGATCAAATGAAGAGGTTAAGCTTTGCCAGATGCTATTCATATCAGTATCAATATCAGAGTAATTTTCTGATTGAAAATGTGCTTTTTCCACTCCGTATTATTTCAATATAGAGGTGGCTGTTAAGCTTGTCTACCTTTCCAGAGCAGAGATACCAGCAAAAGACAATCTAATCACTCTGTCCTACCACAAATGTCTGAGTGTAGCAATTGCCTCCCTCAGGATTGAAATGCAACCTGTGATGAAGAGCACATTAGATTTTTAATATTTTTCAGTAGCAAACAGAGCACAGTATTCATTACTCCTGCTTTACATGCAGAAAGAGCCCAGTTTGATCCTTAAGTCTTATTTGCAACAATTTTAGAGTAGGAAAGATGACAAAGAAAGAAAGAAGGAATGAAATGTGGCAAATAAGCATGTAGGAGGTTCATGAAATGATTGAAGTATGGGCACTCCACTGTTTATTACTGGGGTGTTTGTTTAATTAATTAAAGCAGGTTCCCTAAAGAGTGAAGATTACCCTCACGCTCTGGAAGGAGCTGTGTGTTCTGCTCCTTTAAGGGCTCTGTAGTGGTTTAAAAGCCATCTGGAAGATTAAACCCCACTCAAGCTGTTCCCTTTCCCCTAGCCCTTCTGATGAGCATTAAGAGAGATTCTAAATTGGAACAACAATTTACTGAAATTCGCAATATCCACAGCAGTACTCATAGCAAAAAACCCCAACAACAGTATACAAAAGAGAGAGGATGTTTTATCCTCCAAAGCATGTTCATTACCAAACTTTGCCCCCCTTTCAAAAAACAGAAAAAAAAAATTAACTAGGACACAACTACCCCCTTGGGAGCTTAGATTTTCTGTGCCATGCTGCCCGCTGTTGGGTTTTTGGGCTCCTCTGTGGCTCTCCTGGTGTGGTGGCTCTCTCCCAGTGCTGAGGGCAGCCCGAGTTCTCCCAGCAGGTCCCTGCAGTCTGTCCAGGGCTGGCACAGGACATTCCCACTGCAGCTCTCCCAGTGCAGCGGGGCTCTCTCCTGGTGCCGAGCAGCCGTGTGGTTCTGACCCTGGTCCCGCACTCTCCAGAGTGAGCCAGGAAAATTTGCAAACTTTCAGTTTCCGACCCCGTCTTTGTCTTGCCAAAACCACACCACCAGCAATGTTGTGGGAGGTATTGAACAGACAGTGCTAGAAGATTCTCCCCCTTTTTTTCTGTAGCCAGGACAGGGTTTGACAAAAAGAAGGTCACGTAGGCAGACCTACCAGGGGTAAGGATTCTATTTGAGATTCACCATTCCATAAAAGACAGAGAGAATGTTTGATATTTGGCAAAGTAAACCACTCATTCATGTGTTTTTTAGTATTTTAGTGACACTTGGAACATTGAATAGAAGGATTTTCTTTTCTATAGTAGATGATTCTGTTTTACGGGAGTCAACGGGTCATTCTGCCACTGCCCCTGAGAGAGAGTTAAGGTTAATTTGGTCAAGAAAACAATAGCACTCTTGTTTTAATGGGAGTTATAGCATTTTTGGCAGGTATTGATGGGCAGATAGCAATCCCAGTGAAACAGCTGAAAGAAATCGCAAGGGAGAGCTAAGGAGAGACAATGGAAATCATGCTGCCTGCTCCTGTTGATACCTGGACACCAAGAATACTGAATTTATAAACTACAAAGAGATGTTATAGAAACCAACATTTGCTGAGGCTCCCCCTATCCAAGAAAAAGATAATAAGACTGAAGAGGTGGACTAATGGTCATGAGAAATGAGAAATCAATAAGCGATAGAAGATAGGATACTAATTAATGAAGAGGACTACATAACTTGTATGCCAATGAATACCAATTCCTTTGGTCACTAAAATGTATAAATAGTTAAATGGTTTGATAACTGATGTACATGTTTTGTGGAGTGATTCCCACGTACCCCAACTTTGAATAATGTCAATTTTCTAAACTAACAAACTGGTAAGAGAGTTTATTTTGACAGTTTTGGTAACAAGATTCATGCTGACAGGGTCTAAACCAGCAACAGAGCCCCACGGAATGACTCACTCATTCCCCCACCAGTGGGACAAGGGAGAAAAGGAAAATCAGAAAAGTTAGAAAACTCGTGCCTTGAAGTGGAGACAGTTTAATAGGGAAAGCATAAGCCTCACATGTAAGCAAAGCAAAGCAAAACAAGGAATTAATTTTCTATGTCCCATGGGCAGGCAGGTCACACTGAGAAAAGCAGGACTCCATCACAGGTAACAGTGACTTGGGAAGACAAATGTCATAGCTCCAAACATTCCTGCCTTCTTTCTTTTTCCCCCTCCACTTTGCATACTGAGTGTAATGTCATATGGAATGGAACATCCCAGTGGTCAATAGGGATCACCTCTCCCAGCTGTCTCTCATCCCAGCTTCCCATGCACCTCACTAGCCAGTATGACAGCACAAGAAGTAGAAAAGGCTCTGCATAAGCCCTCCTTAGCAATGACAAAAACATCTCCATATTATCATGCTGTGTTCAACACATATCCAAAACAAAACCCCATACTAGCCACTCTGAAGAAAACTGAGTTAATAGGACCAAAATCAGCACATATGCCCAGCAGGAGTACTCTCTTTCTACTTTCTTCTTAAATGCAATATAGGAAAGAATACTACACCGATTTACCAGTTAGAGGTTCTCTTGGGTTAAGTGCTGTCCATGTTTCGTTGGCCCAAAGTAAACTACTGTCCTCAGTTTGACACACCATAGACCTTTGCAGAAAACCACTCTCCTTTTTTGTCTCTCAGGTCTTGTTTGAAATCAGCTGTAGCCCCAGCTTGCCTCAGGTCCATAGGTCCCAGGCCCGGCCTCATGGCCCTAGCTCACATGACTGGGGAAGTACATAAGTTGGGATCTTAGAGCTGTTAGGAAATGTGTCAAAAATAAAGCGAAATTAGAGATAGACAACAATCATAATTGGGCAAGAGTGTACTCTTATTCAGTTAATGAAGGATAACAAATGGGGACAAGCAGATGATGTCAGCTATTTGACAGACATAGACAGGATGGGAAAAGATGAGCAGGAGCATTGCTAAGTGAGACAAAAGCAAAGTCCTATGCACGGGATGGATGGACTTAAGTCCATGCAGCTGTACAGGCTGGAGGCCACCTGGATTAGAAGCTGCTTTGCAGGAAATGACCTGATGTCTTTGGTAAAAAAAAAGATCTGTGATTCTACTTTTTAGTCAAAAACCAAGAATAGTCCTGGGTGTCATTTTCTCCACAAGGACCATCTGATGTCAATGAGAAATGTAATTAGCAGCACAAAGGTCATTGAAGGTCAGGTCATTCCGGCTGCCTGACCAGGGATCACGTCAGGTCAAACTCAGAGACAATAATCTATACAAGAAGTCATGTGAGCTCAATCACAATTGGTATTTTTTGCCTAGCATCTAAAGTCTAGTCAATCCAGTGAATTTCACTGGGGTAGTCTGAGGTCCACCCGATTATCAATTCAATGTGAAAATACGCCACATATTTTCTCCAGGGTCATCTGACATTAATTTGATGCACAAAGATTTGACACGAGGATCATTTAAAATAAACAAAGTCCTTTTGTGGTGCACAGGAGTCAATTGAAGTGAATCTGAGATCCATTCAGATCAGTAGAGGTAATTTCAGGGTTTTGCAACCTGGCTTTTGCAATTGCAGGCTTTTGCAAATGACATCAACATGAGAGCCACCTATTTGGAGGTGTTATGACCCAATTAGTGAGAGATGACTTTGCTCAAATTAAGGTGCAAACTAGACCAAATGCTGTTTTAACACCAACTTTATTTTGTAATATTAAGTGAAGAGGGGAAAGAGCGAAAGGGAGAGAGAGGGAAGGAGAGAGACAGTACAAGCAGAAAATTAGTCACCACCTGTGGATCCAGAAGTGCCCCACTGGTCCATCTGCACCCTCATCTTCTCAGTGGTGGACCAGGGGACCCAGTTTGTTCTTCTGTAGGTACATTTTGTGCAGGAAAGGATGCTGGGTGTACAAGGTCTGCCAAGGATTGTCAAATCTTCTCATTATTTATACATTTAGCAAACAAAGGAATTAATCATTATTGATTGCAAGCTACACAGTTCTTTTATTAAATAGTTTTTTATCTTCTACTGATTAAATTATTGCCTTGCTTCTTATGCTAATTAGTCCACATGCTCAGTCTTTCTCTTCTTCTTTCTATTCTTTTGAGTCAGTGGTTCTCTTGTGTTGTTGTTCTGTGAGCGAGGGGTTGCAAGTTCCCCTGCAGGAATTTGTTTTCACCCAGTTGGAGCTGATTCAGCACAGTTGCTGAGTTGGCTTTATTAGTTTCTTCCTTATCTTGGGGCTTCTGACAAAGGTCTTGTGCCCTGTTAATTCTGTATTTTTTGTGTCACTGTCAGTGATACATCCTTCTTCTCAAGCCTTCTTGACCTCCCCCTAGGAGCTAACACCCAGACAACAGTACCACCTTTATACAGCCCAAGTTCCAGGATCCACAGAGGCATATTTTGGGAGCTTTGGTGGAGGATGCAAGTGGCATCTGTCCTGTGACCTGTCCCAAACATGATCTTTGTCTGATCAGTGACATGATCAGGTATGACTAGTTACTTTTTTTCACACA
Source organism: Nicator chloris (assembly GCA_013400495.1). Taxonomy (NCBI): domain Eukaryota; kingdom Metazoa; phylum Chordata; class Aves; order Passeriformes; family Pycnonotidae; genus Nicator; species Nicator chloris. The sequence goes on from WAAE01010149.1 coordinate 12,703, forward strand.
GTCTGTCACTGTGAGTAACATCTGTCTGGATGCGTTAACCAGGATGTGCTACTGCCAGGCCTGGAAGTAGAACCTTTCTGTCACAAATTCCTTCTTCTTCCTGTGGCCTTAGCAGGCTTTGAGATAGGTAACTGTGCTCTTTAACTTCCAAGAAGAGGTCACTTATTATCAGCCCCATTTCCACCTAAGGGGTCACTGGAAATCAACACGTAGTACAGTTAGAGGCTCTAAATATCATTTGAAATGAACATGAGATTCAAGTAACTCCATGGGGTCAGTAGAGGTTAAATGACCGTCAATTAATTGTCACATGGTAGTTATGCTATGATCACTTCTCAGGAAGGTCATTTGAGATGAACCTGTGGGCTAAATAGCTTCTGTAGGGTCATCTGAGGTGAACCTGAGGGGTCAGCTAACCTGTCAAATAGGGCTCATCTGGCACCACCTTGAGACCCGGGTATATGGAGGGTGTCATTTGAGGTCAGCTAGGCTCTTGTTTGGAGCCTTGGATCATCTGAGGTCAACGGGACAGGCAGAGACCTTGAGAGATTTAACATTCTCTTGACCTTCACAGAGGTCCTTCAAAGTCACCACTCTTCTCCTTTGGAGAAGGGGCAAATATTTGAAGTCTGTTTGGCATCCGGTTAAGCGCTCAGGATTCATTTGAGGTCAACCAAAGAGCCTGTTAGGGTTCATGTGAGGTCAGTGCAGCCTTTGATCAGTGCCCAGAAGTCATTCAAGGTAAACCTCAGATCCCATTAATCGTTTGGTTTATCATTTGACATCAACCTTCCCCTCATTTGATGCCAATAGGTTAATTACAGCCCTTGACTCCTGTCTGAGGTCATCTGAATTCAATTGAAGATGCAGCTCTCACTGCAGGGTCATCTAAGGTCAACCCTCACAGTCATGGCACAGGTCAATTCAAGTAAACATGAGTTTAAATAACTTATGGGAGTCACCCTAAGGTCCAATTGGCTTCATTTTAGAGCCCCAAGGCTCAAATGTTGACCTCATCTGAGGTCAAGATGCTAACAAATTAGATAAAAGAGGTCACCTTGGGACAATATGATAGCTGGTGATCTGCTTGGGATCATCTAAGGTCAATGCCTGGGGTCAGCTTTACACCCAGTAAATTGCCTGGGGTCACACTGGTCCTTGTTTTCATTCAACACATTATTTGGAGTCCTATTCAGAACAAATTAACCTGCAGATGTGCCATCTGATATCAACCTTAATTCCAATTAGCTACACCAAGTAATCATTGAGGGTCAGCCTGGGCTCCTTTAATGCACAGAGATCACCTGAAGTTAATCCACATCACATTTCCGAATGGTCACTTGAGGCCAACCTTATATCCATTTAGTAGAACAGGAGGGATATGTGGCCATTCCTAGCTGACCACCTGGGGCCTCCCTTGCTCCCCTTGATCAGGGACCTGATCTGACTGACTTGACTGACTGTTTCCTGCTCAGACATTTTCACAGGGCACATTAACACTTCAAATATCATAGCAGGGGTCATCTGAGGAGAAGCATCTCCTTTTTTGTCATCAGATGAGACTCCTGTTGAAACCAGGCCAGCCTGAGTACACTGTGTAAATGTGCTTTAGTACATATTACTGCCTCATGCTATCGACCACAGAAACAAGACATTGGCAGTATCTCTGTGGGACGAGAGTTCAGTCAGGAAACACAGCAGGAAAAGGCCTCAGAAGTCAGAGACTGCTCTCTGTGCCTCAGCCTCCCCTCCTCTTCCTCATCTCTCTCCTCCTCTTTCATCTCCTCCTCCCTTCTGCCAGGCATGCATAGGTTGAGTTCCCTGCAAAGTGTCAAACCTAAATCGTATTATTTTCAATGGCAACCTGGGAAATGGAAGGTTTTAGCCATTTACCTAAATCTTTGACACAGCCAGACTTCCTTTAAGCAAAAATGTTACTACTTCCTGCAGAACTTTTTTTTCTTCTTGAACCTTAAGGACTTTATCATGACTGAATATTAACATCTAAATTTATCCAGGGTGTTTTAAAACCCTGGTTTGTTTTCTGTTCTGCAAATAGAGCCAATGCCATGGGGGCAAATGGACAGAGAACTACAACTGTTTACACACTTTTCAATATCAGTGTGTCCTGGTATCGGACAAATTTGGGAGGAAACTTCCAAAGGGGTCCCTCTGGAAAGCAGATTCAAGCAGCCCCTCCCCCTACAGGTTTGGGAAAAGATTTCCCTGGAGAAAAGTGGAAAAACCTGTTTATTTAACAAACAAAGTATTCACAAGCATAGAAAATGAATAACATTAAACCATAAAACCTCTCACTGTTCTGAAGAGATGGCAAATTCAGACAGTCCTTGCTGTGGGGTGTAGCTGAGCTCGCTCAGTCTCCCATCAGTCCCTCCTGCACTGGAAAATGCCATCCTGGGCCCCGGTGGGACCCAGGCGTGAGCCCCCCGTGTTCTTCTGGGTTTTCAGTCCAGAGCAGGCTGAGCAGTTCCAAGAAACAGAAAAACCACAGTCTGGGGAACTTCTCTGCCTCAGCTAGCTAAAAACTAACTAAAAACCAAAGGAGAGCCGTCTCCTGCTGTCCATGCTGCAGACAACACAGTCCGTGAGAAGAAATGCAGGGGAGCAAGTGCAGTTTCTCAAAACAAACTCCATGCTTCTTTTCTTCCCCTTCACTCTCAGAACCAGTCTTAAGTGCAGAACTTAATATCCAGCATAAACAGAACAGATGACTGGGGGTACAAGCATCATAAACTCACCGCAGGACAAAGAGGAAAACAGACTTTGCCTAGTTTTAATTTGAAATTTTTCTTCCCAGAAGTAGTTACCATGAACTGGGAGATCAAACTGTCTTCCAGGATAAGTCAAGATATGACAAAGACAGTAAAGAAAAGCTGAAAAGCATAACAGATCTTGCAAGTGATTTAGCAGTAGAGGTAAGCAGTGACTACTCTGGTGTGACAGCTGATGAGAAGGCCCAGGTCAATCCAGCCTGGTTTTTCTTTATCTCTGGGAACAAGTTTTCAGCAAAAAGTGACTGGCATCAGCATCTTAAGAATGGAAAACAGATATTAAAGGTAGTAGATTTGATAATTGAACGCTAATCATTTATGCCTGCTCCTTGTTTATACTTGTGTCTCTACAGGCTTTTCACATCAGAGAACTAAAATTATAGTAAAAATAAGACATATTTAAGCAATTATAGCTATTTTTCTAAAACCTGCAGCAGTGACTGGATTTACCAAGTTTTCTAACAATTGAGTAGACATCTCAACTAAAAAAAAATCCAGAGTTTACTGAAAAACTAATGAGCAACTTAAAATACCTACTTTCTTCTTCTGTAAAATTAGATTTTGGCTTATGAGTCAGGTGTAGAAGTATTCTTGCTTCTTATAAGAATATTGACTACAAGAATAGAAACTAATGTTACTACAGAACTAAAACAAAAGAGGAGCTGGAAACCACATGATAAATATAGAATAGGTGTTTATTACTTTGAGATTAAAAATGTTATGTTACTTTCACCTATTTCCCTTAGTACTCAGAAATGTTATTTCATCTTACACCTATCAAGAGCAGAAACATTGTGAAAGTGTTCTTTTATTCTTTAGAAATAATATGAAATAGACTGACAAAACTACAACAAATACAAATCCATTTCTAGAAAATACATGTGTAATATCCCTTTTGATTTTATTGCACTAAAAATAAATTAATAACCCCCAAAACACCACAACTATCAATACAGGGAAAAAACAAAAGCCTTCCTAAGTATGAGGTTTCAAATTTCTGAATATTTTTCATATGTTCAAGCTACATCTCCATGCAGTAGATGCAAAAAAACCCATTTTGCTGTGGATAATCCCAAAAGAATTGCTAAGTAAGCTTCTTTTAAGCTCATATTAAAAAGCGAGCTTATAAATACTCTGGTGGATTTTTTGTTTTGTTCTTTCAAAACTTTACTGCCTGACTTATTTGAAAAAAGTAAACAGGGCTTTTTCCTCTACCCACCAGAATTATAAAAGAAATCCCTGTATGTGCTTTTCAGCATAAACAAATATTGAAGCTAATAATCAGAAACCTCTTTGGTTTGGTTTGACACACATGATTTCCTCTTCCACTCTAGTTGTGAAGCAGTTGGAGAAAGAACCTGGCTTCCATATCTTTCATTTCATATGAACCCAAATTTTAGTGTGAGTGGGGCTTACTGCTGTCCCCATTAATGGCTGCTGGGGTCTTTTTTCTGTGTTCAGTAGGCATGTGCTTCAATCCAAGGTCAGTATTTAGAAATCAAAAGGCAATTTAAAGAATGTAAAGAATTTGTAGTAAGAAAGACATCAAAATGTCAAAAGAAATAAATTTTTTTGGAATTATTTTCAATATAATTTATTACTGAACTATGAAAAGGGAGGGGAGGAAGGTCTTTAATCAAATACTTAAATTTACAGTTTAGTGAAATGTGAATCAGCACTCCTAAACAATGCAAAAAGAAAGGTAAGGCACAGTTTATCAGCCAGCAGAAGTACTGGACTTCTTCAACTTTGTGTCTCCACACATGGAAAAATTAGTGCAAGGATAAAAATACACAGTGGAACAATTTTAAATGCCTCTTTTTCTTGTTTCATCCACTTAATATTTCATGCTGAACAAAATTAAATAGCTACAAAATTAAATAGACTACATTTTGACACGGATTAGTATCTTGCAAGGATCCCCAATTTCATACTGTAACGTAGTATTTACCTTGACAGATACTAACAAGAAGGAATAAGACTAATCTACACTGACCTAGCTCTACATCATAAGTATTCTCACAAGTGTTGCTGTGAACGCAGGAGCATTGTCAAGGAAAGATCATCTCAAGAATGATTTGTGCATACCTTCAAAACTTGTAAGGAAATGGAAGGTGCTCAGGCCCAGCCTGGTCAAGAGTTTATTTTTTTGTGCATAGTATATATGTGTTCTGAATTTATGGCAACATTTGAGGGAAACAACACTATCAGGGCAGGAGTTACATTGTCTTAGCCTTAAAGGCGTATCTATGTGTCATTTATCTTAACTGAATTTAAAGGCATGCAAATAGAGATCCTCGAGAGAAAGTCCTTTCTTTAAAGCATGTATGTATTCCTGTAAGCACATATTTCCCTAAAGTCATATTTTAAAATGATAACCACAAGAAGCAGAATTACTACCTTACAGGCCTACGGACCAAAATTCACCCTCAGCCTGCAGAGATGCAATCAAACTACCTCTTTCACAAACAAGCTAAGTTTTCTTGACTGGCTTCCAAATAAAAGAGCCAAAGGAAATTATGTATTTTGCGAAACAAGAAGTATAATCTGATGGGGAAAAATATGGGGGGCCTCTATCAAATTATGTTAAAAAGAAAAGAAAACCCAATAGGAATCTCTTCTGAATGCTCTCAGAAACTGAAGGCATCTCAGCTAAACATTGTCTAGATGATTACTTCAATGACTGTTTACAATGCTAATTACTTCAACATCAATATTATAATCAATATGAAAACTGGGAACATGTAACTTCCAAACCCTATGTATATGTAAACACTTTCTAAATATACCAAATAAATCACAGATCATAATAAAAAGCCCCTTTACACCTTAAAAGTTACTGTCAGCTGTAGTGGAAATACAATTCTTTTTTTTTTAATTCAAGTATAAAATTTTCTAATGACTGACATTTGAACATTTGGCTTTTTTACTCAACACCAAAGTATGAAGTGGCTTTAATGGTTTGACCTGTATTAGGACACCAGTTGTATTAGGAATACCTCTGCTGAAAACTTCTTTTCAGTCTTTACTCTACAAAAATCATATTACACAGATTGATTTTCTGATTTCTGAACTTCAGCTGTAATCAGAAGACATCAACAAATGTGGATGCTGCCTAATATAATTGCATCACTGTTGGAAAACTGTCCTACGTTCAGCCTGACATTGACAACAAGTTAAATACCAAATGGAGCATACTATTCTTTGTGACATCTAAAGTCTTTCTTCCAATTGCAACTTTAAAACATTTGGAAGCTAAAATATTATAGAGACAGGCAAGTCCTAAAAGTCAAATGAAATTCAAGATGTTTGTATTAAAGACCACATAATATTCAACTTCATCACCTCAAAACGAGAAAAATCAATGCTTGTGGGTCCAATAACCTGCCGCTTTATTGTGCAACCTTTTTCTTGGTATTGGTGAGAAGAACTGGAGACAAAGTTCCTACAATTTTTTTCAGTCTGTCATAACTACTGTTTAAACCAAAAATTCATTACTCATATATTCTTGGTTTGTCTCTGCATCAAAATCAATAACAAAGAGAAAGTAGTATCATTTCTGCAATTTCCTGGAGAGCCTTTTATGCTCAAGAAAAGTGAGCATGGGGCTGAGTGGGCTCTGACTGAAAATTAATGATTGGCACCTGTATGAATTCATTTATTTACTAAAGAGCAGAAAGAGAAACAAAAATTACTACCACTTGGAAATAAATTTGTCACAGTCATTTTCCGAAGAAAGGGCAATTTGGAACCATGATCCACCTTATTAAAAAAAAGGCACTGATGGGACAGTTCATCCAAGTAAGGGGTGACCTACTCCTGGCAATTCACTAATCTGTACAAGAAAGGCCAGCACAAGAGCATGGAAGGGGAGTAAACAGAGCTAATTTTTTTCACTCCTTGTCTATAGGGTCTTCCCAGGGCACACAGATGCTGCACTCAGTCACCTATATTTTATGACTTTGGACAAACCCTTGGCACTGATAGGGGACAGGTTTTGAAGCATGCAGGCACATGGGCTCTCTGCTTCACAGCTGTGTGTCATATTCAGAAGGCTCATCTGCATCCTCAGCTTCTCTGGTGCTTGTTTCCATTTCTATTTCGAAGGCTGGACCAGCAGTTTCCAATGTGTAGTCACTTCTCAAATCTATGGCAAGAAAACAAATTCAGTAGTGCAGCCAAATAAATGTCTGAAAAGCACAAACATCTTGAGCAGTGTTCAACCCAGTAACTGACGGCAGTTTGTTGGATGTTTCCAGGAGGAAGAAAATCTAGAGCAAGGCAAATAAGAACAAGGGGGTTGAGAGCCCTGGGGAACTCAGTGCTGTGAGCCCGTATGAATGAATCTTCCCTGACTGTATTGATTCCGCTGATTTTCCCCTCTCTTATCTCCAGCTGCCACAGACAAAAATAATCAAACCAATAATACTGCTGTTTCTGTTTCAGAATCAAACAGCAAGTATTAGTCTACGTAGGCAATGAAGGGAAGAAGCTTTCTCTACAGAAAAAAAATCGGCGGCCGAAAAGTTATCCAGGAAGCAATCTATTTTGGCTTTCAGTCTTTGAAACCTGCCACACATCAAACAGAAGCACATTCCACCAAATACAAGGTGAACAACTGGCAATCCAACTAAGCATTAGTAGGGGCTGCAGCAGGGCCAGAAAACCTCCAGTGAGCTTTTCCCCAGCTAATGCATTGCAAATTTTCTATTGCTACTCTTTCTTATTCTAAAAGTTATTGCAGATGTTATCTGTAGCGATGACCCTGGAAAAACAGGCTCCCACTTAGTAAAAAAACTGCAACAATTCAATGGGAAGAAGCTTTCATGCTGCATGGCAACATCAGGTTAATGAACTCCCACTCTAACATGGATGTTAGGCAAAAGAGCAGTATTCTCATATCTGCCTTTGCACAGGAAGACAATGCCTACCAGAGTCTTTCAGCTCAATAGAATTTCAGTTCTTGTCTTTATAGCACATTGAGACCTTTGCTTTGTTGCACTTATAAAGTTATACACAGATTAAAAATTAACCTTTACTTTGCATACCGGGAAGTTTCAGCTTTCTGCAGCAAGAATTACAACGATGCTTTGCAATGAAGTTTCTTATTGCATCTTCTCCTAGGTTTGCTGGTCCAAATACCACCTTTCCAGACCTAAAAGAAATATTCTTAAAAAATTAATGAATCTAAAACTAAGCAATTATAGGGGATGGAGAAAATGCCATTTTTAAATTTTTTA
>WAAE01010152.1:0-10646 GCA_013400495.1 Nicator chloris
AGTTAATGTTTTTACATATTTTTATTTAAATACCGTTTACTGCAAGTACTCCAGTATGTAGATATATTCACAAATACACTTAATAGCTTTCATTTACATTGGAAAAAAGCAGTAAGAAAAAGCCAGGTCTTAAGGAGAACTTCTGGAAGGTTCTCAAGAAGGAGACTTCATAAATTTATTTACTTATTTCTTCACATTTGTACAGTCTATCTTCCAGTAATAACTGTAGATAGCAAAAGCATCATATAGCCACACTTTACAGAATGCCACTAAGTCCAACATGGTAAAGATTCCATAAGAGATGCTTATTTCTAGGGAATAAGATCATGTAATCACTTTGCAAACCTTCCACTAAGAGTGCACGTTAATTCTTCAAGTTATATTGATAGTTATTTTGCACAGCTCAGATGAAATCTACAGAAACACTGCACATTTAAAAACCAGATCCTGCTATTAAGAATTCAACATAGTATGAACAGAAAACACGTAATCAGTTTTAAAAACTGCTGCATTAGCAAATCCAAGAACTAGGTAGCCACACAGAAGCATTAATAAGCCCTGCATTAGATTATTAAAACCTTGGGCTCTACAACAGCATGATCTGAATTGTGAACTATAGGTCATATGAACTATTCAGAAAACTGATGCTTTCAGAGTGAGTTGAACACTGCCATGTTGCATTGCTATTTCCTATGTGGATGTCTACATCAACGAACTTTGTTCCAAGTGCAATTTCATTAATACAACATCTCACGTGCAGTTAGACCAACTGGAAAAACTCTTCCTTACTTATTACCATGGAATACTTCTGTCTTAAAAGAACAAGAAGCAATATTTTGTTATGGTAACTAAAATGCTTTTAGAAACTTTGTTCTATTAAAAAAAAGCAGTTTGCTGACTAAGGCTTTTTCTAAATGGAGTTTCCTCTGCAAGTGTTAAAATTTACTTACCTTCATTTGGTGAAGTTTTCAACTTTGTACAGATGCCATGTACATCACCATAGCATTCCTGTATTTTATGCAGTGCATCTGCAGCTCGAAGTTCCATAAGAGAACGGAGTTCTGCAAGAGTAACTCCAAAATCTCCATGATTAGCTTCTTTTACCGCGTTTTTTACGCTGCTATATGCAACTGAGTTGTTTGCCATATCACCCATGATGCATGCAGTCTTTAGCGTAGACAGTTTCCAGTAAGGAACAAAATTTCAACTTAAAATATTTCCAAAAGGAAAATAAATCCTTTGGGTATGAAGACAGTCAGGAGAGCAGACACATCACCCAAGCAAGAGAGCCCGTCTGGAGAGATATCCTTGAGGTTGTCCCATGGCGCGTTCTGTTCCCCAAAGCCAAAAGGCATGTACAGTCTAGGGAGAGAATAAACACACGTTCAGTTACGTAACAGCTTTACTGAAATGCATTGTAAGACAACACTTACTCTTTTACTGAGGTTACAAAACAAACTTCTTTTTAATTTCCTATAATATTTTTAGTTGGCGTTCCACAGGGAAGAGTGACAAGGAAGAAAAGGGATGTTTCCCATCCCAAGACAACCTGGCATTATTTGATTTCCTTAAATCATTAATTTTGTAACAACTGTTGCCTTTAACACTGGCATTTTCCTTCATATGTCCATACGGCTCATCATCAAGCAGCAACCTTTAAAAATACCTAAAATTAAATCTGTTTCCAGGGAAATGGAGCTTATAGCGTCCACAAGTGATGTCACATGGGGAAAGAACATGGTCAAGTTAAAAATCCCCACTTTCCAATGACATTCTCACCTCAGAGTTTGGGAAGAGCAAGCATTTTTGTGTTCCCATTTATTAATTTGTGCAAACCTCAAGAAAAACAACTTCAACACTAAGCTAGCCCACACATGAAGTACTTCCGTATTCTAAGTAGGATTATACCTTCAGGCAGACCTAGCTCTTAGTAAATTTTTCACATCCAGTTTTAGCCCTGCTCCAGCCCGCTTCATCACAGCTCAAGCCTCACACAGTAGCCCCATTTAATTCTTTGAAGAGAGGGGAAAATTGCACAATGCCAACTTTCTACAGAAGGGATGAGGAGATTGAGAGCAGTTCTTCCGTCTGATGATCAATGCATTGTAGCTGAGAAATTATCATGTAGCCACAGGTCCCTGAACTTGCACAGGCATTCAACACATAATCCCTGCTCAGCTGACACATCTTGCACATATGCATGCAGCTACACAACAGTTCAGTGCACACACAAACTCCTCATGCCCGTGTGAAGATATGCTGTGTGCCAAAACCAGACATCTGATCATGCAAGTCAGCTTTATTGGCATAATGGAGTGCAACGAGCACGTGTGACAATATATTCCCCCACAAAACATGACTGCCAGGCTCCGATGAACAATAACTTGGACACTTCCAGGTCAACAAGACCCCAAGCAAAGGCAAAAAATAGAAAGGCAAAGCATCAGCAAACAAAAGATTTCTAGCTACTTCCCTGCCAGGTTAGAGGACTCTTTGGCTGAACTGCTGAGTCTATGTTGAAGCAAAGGTATAAGCACCCAATTTCCAGAAATTTAAGGTCTTGGTTCCAGAAAAGACTCAGATTTCTGCTCTGGAAATTATCAGTTACAGCTGTACTAAATTTACCATTTAAAGCACCATGTCACAGTACTTGGTTTGCATTGTAAGCTCCTGAACTGATACCACCCGACCACAAGTGACAGGCCCATCTCTGGCAGAACTACAACTTCTACAACTGCAACTGCTCTTCTCTTCCTGTCACAGGAGATTCTGAGAAAACCACTGTCCATGGCTGTTTTCCAGAGTGACAAAAAGCATAAAGCAATCAATATTCACATTCATAAAACTTCCAACATTCTATAACATCAAAAAAAGTTCTTAATTTAAAAATTAATTTTAAATCTTCATGTTTCCCCAGGTACTTGCAAGAAAATATTGCAACAGTTGAAAAGTGCATGACGATGTTAGCCTGCATGCTAAGATGTAGTTTTGATTAAGACACTAATGAGTTCTGTTCAAGTATCCTGCAAGTGAAGAATTTCATGCAAACCATGTATGAAAGAGTTTTCTTTAAAGACATACCACATTGTTCTCTAATGCCCAAAAGCTGGATGTTGTTGCCCAGCTGGTAGCCTAGGAGGATTTATCATCTGGCATCTGATCATAAGCTATGACAGTATAACAAGAAGCAGATCAGGCAAATGAGTTTGTATAGCTATGGAGAAGATGCTGCAGCTGCTAATTAGGCAAAAATAGACCAAGCAGAAGGCCCCACAACCAATTACATCAAACTTGATTCAATTTTAATTAAGAAAATCTCAGTTCAAGCCTCTAGCAGGAGTCCTGTACTTAATGCCCAAATACACCCAAATCCAAGAGAAAAGGATAGGAAAAGCCACAGCTCTAGTCACTGTTCACTTGTCATCAGAAAGCTTTAAGACTTTCTGTCTCCATATATATGCATAGAGTGGGCAAATCTTGCTTTCGTATGCAACTAAACTCAAGAGCAGTAACTTTGTTTAGTCATAACTCAGTGTGCTTTGCACTCCAGTTCTAGCTTCTCTATGTGTCTATATAAATTTTTACTAATAAACAATAATCCAGATTAGTCATTAATAAGTTTATACTGAAGGGGATCCTCATATGCTCTAAATGCCATCCTAACATACCTTAGGGTTCACAGGCAAATTCAATAAGCATGCATTAACTACAAAAACAGTGCAGTTCTACAGATCAGCTCTAGTAGTGATACAAAGTATTTGGTACATCCATGTTACCAAAAAAACTGTGGAAAATTGAAAGGAATAGTGTGAAGACTTCAAATTCTGGACACTGAGCAAGTGCACTGTTGCTCCAGATCATAAAAACTTGATTAAACATCATCGGTTTTTACACAAAATCAGACCAGGATCTGCTTCAGTAGTCCATTTTTAACAGACATTTCAACAGAGAGCACAACAGCTTCTTGTCATACAGGTACAGGACGGACGTAGTTTAACACAGATTTTTCTGTAGTAATCAGCAAAGAAACTTTCTTTAAGAAATATTCTTAATGCACCTTTGAGGTAAAACCTCACAACATTCAATCAGATCCTGTTACAGCAAGTTCCAAGAGTCCACTTTTGTAACATTAGTGGCAATGCATAATGAAACTATTAAGACTGAAATTTAGTAGCATAAAAGAAGGTGCATTTTAAAGCTACAAAGACTATCTAATAGTATTTATCTTCTCAACTAATAAAATATTTTATTTGTTTTGTTATTGCATCAGCCATTTGAAATAACTGAATAGTATGAGCTCTGAAGCACTACACTTTAAAGCAACTCACCTCAAACTTCCAATCTGTTAATATCTCCAATTTTAATTTCAAGAAACAGTTATCAAGCTAAAACTCATTTATGCATCACTGCTGAAGTTCCAGCCTACTTAAAATTTAATTCAGTTGAAGTTCTGTGTTAGTGTCCGGCTTAAACAACCTGCATACAAAACGATTAAGATGTCTCTTTCATTAGACACATCAACTTTTGGATAATCCTTTATCACTGACACTTTATCCCTTTATATCACTGAGACTAGGAATAACTTTAAAAGCTATTCTCTGTCACACTCAAGTGACTAAAAAACTTGAACTGCAGAGGCACATTTCAATAGCAGCACATACTCTCATAGGTACGATTCAGATACTTATGTAAATCCCTCCGAGAAGAACTTGCTGCTCTTTGGCTGTAGTGACTTCACAGACACATCATATCATTGTAGCTGCTTATGAGGAGTAACTTCCTTACCCAAATCAAATTACTATTTATTGCTAAGGGTGTTTTGTTACCAGATAAAGACACTGATTCAAACCCCTAATCCATTAAACAAAGGTTAGACAACTTTACCAGTGTTGGAAGTTCAACAACATCATAAGCTTCTGTAGTTGGACTGGACAAAAGAAAAGCTTTAAACAGGCCTCTACATGTAGAGGTCCTTACCAAAGCAGGAAGAGACTATAGATTACTTGTCTATTTTGTGCTACCAGAACATTCTGCGCTGACCAAATTAGAAGCTGCAGCATATTTTATGAAGTGTTCCTGTGGTGGTACAATTACTATTGCCCAGATGCACAGGACCTAGCACACCTTAGACTCCTATCCATTCTTTTCCTATGATTACATTTAATACTTGCTTCACTGACCTACAAGGAAAAACAATACAATTATTGATTTTCTTAATCAATATTCAAACACTTAAGCACACTCATACCTCAAGAGTCAAAGCTTCAGCAATTATAAATCCTGTGTCATTCAATTTAATTCATACATCTGCTTGAACAGTATGCATTCAGATATTGAGCGATAGCTGGTAGCATTTGACCTTCAGCAACACACTAAAACTGGGTGCTGTAATATAGGAAAGGGCTTGTAAAGTGATTATCTCAGGAAAGCCTTTGTTTAATCTAATTAGTTCAATGAATACCAGACAGATCTGCATACCAAGAAGCTGTTGTGATGAAAACTGTCCCCATATGTTTCAGCTGTCATGCCTTTTAACCTGCCTACAGCTTTGAAGATACTGAAAAAATATAATATGCTTTTGCATACTTTAGTTTGGGTGTGATCCACAGCTTCAAGCCATTACATAACATTGCAGGGGTGGGGGGAAAAAAGGAGGGAAGTTGTCTGCGCTATTATTATAATGAAGTGTTATTACAATGAAAAGTAACTGGAACTCAGAAAGTAACCTGGAAACCTGAAAACTGAAATTGACTGAGGTCTTGTGTTCTGAGGGGGGTCAAACTTCTTACTGTAAGAGACAGATCCTCCCACCTACTTGACAGGCTACAGGAACTCACCAACTGTTTCACAAGGAATATGAATGAATGCTAACGAAGCAAAAGGTTAATACAGAACAGTATGCATTTACAGGTCACTATTCTGTAAGTTAAAATGTGCCTAACTGAACAAATAGGACTTAAATAATTTCAGTGCCATGCTATTGTTTTAGAGCAAACAGCTTGGTTTATGAAGAGACAAGTACAAGTAGACTGAAGAACTGAGAGGCAAAGGGCACAAATGAAGTTTTTAGCATGTCATCTTCAGCCTTAAATATGCCCAACAGCATTGTAACGACAAGTTTCGGTTATTACAGCCTGTGTGCTATAAATGGTAAATTCATCAAAGGTCACGACTTTTGCTTAGTTTTCAAAGAGAAATCTGATTTAATTCTGAAGCTTAATCTCCTGGGAAGCAGATGTACTTACCTATCTGAAATAAAAACTGGCCTAGATTCTGCACTGGATCTAAACACTGGTATTGTCCCTGCTCATTGCAGGGAGGTTGAACAAGATGACATTTAAAGGTCCTTTCCAACCCAAATTACTCTGAGATTCTGTGATTTATGGCACTTAATAACGTACGGGATTTCTGCTGCCTCGTGTGATTGACACTTGTAGAAACCATTTCATCCATTGGTGGTTTCTTTCCTTTAAGACCCCAAATTTATTTCTAATTGAAGTGATACCAAACAAATAAGGACTTCAGTAGTCTGAAGTCAGTTTGGTAGTAGTACAAATTAGCAGTGTTCACACACAGGTCCTGCAATCATTTTCCTCCTATTTTGGTAGCAGCAAGGAAAAATTGTACGTGTGAGTTATTATGGCATGAAGGACATAAGCTTCTCTTACAAAGCAGCTTGGTCCACAGCCTCTGCCAGGAGCCCAGCAAGCAAGCAGACATTTTGTTATGCCATCAACCACCTGCACAGGCCTGCACTGCCCTGCCTTGTCCAAGCCATGGCCACTCCCCACTCACAAAACTACTCAGTTCCAGCTGAAGTGACACCTGGATTAAGAAACAAGATCACAAAGTGCTGTATAGAATAGTCTGAGTAGGAAACTATTTTATCAAGAGTCTAAACTAATCATTATGTAACCAAATAGATATTACTGATCCAAAAATAGACAGACTGATACAACAAGTTTTTTTTTTCAGAAAAACCTATGACCAGTTTAAAGTAAATTCAGATTTTGAGACATCCTGGAAAATCCCAGAGGACAAAACCACTGTGATCATCATAAAGAAAGCATCAAGTGTTCCACGTGTTTGAAACAGTAGGCTTTCACAGTCACCTACTTCATATTACATTGCTGGCTTGTTCACAAGAAGACAAACATGTTTTAAGACAAAACCATGCAAAAGTGTCAAGTTTCCAACCACTTAAAACACTTCTCTGCAGTCCACAGCTCTGATCAACATTCAGGCAGCTTCTCTCTTCTCCATCCGCAGGCCCTGAAGCTTCCTTCTCTGTACTTCCTTTTTCCTAGGCTTATCTACTTTCTGCTCTGTGATGACACTACAGGCTAAAGGCTACATTCCAGAGGACTGTTTGCGATACAAGGTTACTCCAGTTTAAGACTATAATCCCAGTGAAAAAAAGGTTTTTGCTGTCCCATCCAGAATAGTTTTGAGTGTGTTCAAGTACCTAAAATGCATTTACTGTATGTGTCAGCTTCCTCGTCTAACTTGAAGTGAGTGAAGCTGCCAAAATTTGGACTAAGGCAGCGGATAGCTGAAGGCAAACTTGCTGGTGTTTAAAATGCAAGAAAAAATGTTTGCCTGAAGCTCATCAATATTTTCCTTTCCTTCAGATCCACTGAGTCCTAAATAAGATGACTGAGGATTTCGAGTCTTTTAATCCTGCACAGTTTAGGATAATTATGCTGTAAACAAAGTTCTTTTAACAGATCTGTCATATTAATATTTAAATATATAAACCTAAAAGAGCTTTTTTTAAAAAAAATGTAGTAAAGTCATCCATTAACAAATATCCACATTACTAGGCTCATGAACAACGTTTCCCAACAACATTTGTCAAAACCATAGACAAAAATGACAAGACAAAGCTGAACTTTTTCAAAAAAAGATAGGGTGGTAGCATGGCAACCAACTCACTAAAATTATGCATCATAAGACTACAACAGAGCTTGCTGGCATTCCCAAAGTGCAAAATGTGTTCCGGTCACAAACCCTGACAGGTGTGTGTTAAAAGAGGCATATGACATCACTACATGCAACTAAGTTTCAAGTAAAGGTAAAGTGAGATCCTACCAAGTTTCATCCAAGAGAGATGGAGTTGGACCCCTGGATTTCAGTTACTTGTTGCATTTAAAGCTCAGTGCAATGCATCCAGCTAGTCAGTTCTGAAAATGTCAGCAAACCAGCAGCTGACTTCATCAGTTACTCTGACAGGTATATGACTGGTCTTGAGAAATCATTTCACCTTTTCTTCCACAGAATTTATATTTACCATTTCATCCTGATTTGAACATTCCCCATTTTTTTTCTTTCAGAAAATGTTCTTTTATGCTAGTATCCACTTCTGTAGAGCAGTAGGCTTTTGACTGTGATCATGCTCCATGACATCAAAGAGATGCAAAAAGCTCTTTAGACTTATGAGCCTTCAGGCAAAAGGCAAAAGTCCATTCTTACCTGATTTTTCTTATATTCAGAAAACTTCAAAAGAAATTTAAAATTAGCCTTAAAGCTACTAGGAAATATTTATGCCTATGATATTAAGCCTAATTACTTACATAAAGTCACTCTGTATATAACCAATCTGTTTCTATTAGAGCAGTAAAATTAACTTAGGTAAAGTTTTAAGGCTTTTCTTGTTACTTTGGTCTAGCTCGCTGCTATGGATAAACAGTACTACAAAATATGCTCATTTAACCATAAACAGGTAATATACAAATCATGATATTAATGTGGTAAAGGATCCATTTACGATCCTCAAAATCACCATCCCAACCAAGCAATGGTCTGGAATGGAAGAAAAATAAAACAAAAACCTCTATTTTGAAAGCTATGCTAGCTTTCCCTGCATGTCATTAATTCCTGCCTGCCAGAAATACATCAAATAAACTGGCTGAAAGTAATTCTGAGAAAATCCCTTTTAAAAACTGCAGTTATGTTGGTAATCTTCTCTTCCTAAGGAGACAGAGTGGTTTTTATTTCAAATATCATGATTAGCCCATACTTGAGCAGCACTTTGAGAAATGCTACACAACTTTGCTGGTCCTGCTGGTAATGGCAAGAGGTTCAGGGGTCCTTTTTGTTTGCGGTTTTTTGGTTTGGTTTTTTTGGTTTTTAGTTTTTGTTTTTGGTTTTTGTTCTTTTAACAGCTTCTTTTGGTAAGGTTTTTTTTTTACCTCAATATTTGAATTTGAGGATCCAGTGTACAGCTTTGCAGAAATACAAGAGTGAATTCTCTTGCAAAATTCTTTATTATGATTATATTTGTCATACATTTAGCTTTTTTTGACAAGTTTTGAGAGCTTAGCTCACTAATCCATTCTACTGGGCCTCCACTTTCTGGTATTGTGTAAGAAGCATGTTCAGTAGGTTTCATCTCATAGTATTATCTAATATATTTTATGATTTGTAAGGCTATATATTGCTTTATCCTTCAAAGTTTCAAAACTAGTCTTTCCTCATGATAATACTTTTCCATCTCTCTGAAGTCTGACACTCACTTAAAGGCTAAGTTGTCATGCTGCCTGCCCTGTCACACACTGCTAGCTACTCCAAACTTTCTCATTTATACAGGGTTGGTTGCTGGTCTGGGATTGTTTTACACACATTGAAGCATTACTGCAATATAGTTATTGGCACCTGTCTGTACAATGATGGTAAATTAACTGCTCTGTGATCAGTACACACATGACAGTCCTGTGTCCACCATCCAATATAAGATAATAAATACTTCTCTCAGGAGTTTGTTTCTTTAACGTACACAGGGAATATATAAACAGTGTTAGCAAACAGAATGCACAAAGCTATGATTCCCTTTGTAACTCCAACGAAGCAGCAAGTCTGTCACATCCTCAGGTGACCAAAGGTATGGCTGTGCTACAGCGACATGGTGTAACACTCCCACTCACAGAGGTCCTGAAGCAGCTCTCATTGTTTGACGCTAACAACACTGCAACTTACACCTGCCACCCTTATCCTTTTGCATTGGGAAAAGCCATCGACTCTGCCAACTGCATTAATGAAGTAACAGAGTATGGGAGGTCTGCTGCTGCAACAGCCACACAGGCAACCCCAGGCACAGAACACACACTTCTGGTGTGCTTTTCTACTCTTTACAGCACCTCAGCCACCAAGAGAAGGTATTTCAGTTTGGGTCCTGCCCTGAGTCCATCTCTCATGGGATATATAGCACTCCAAATGGTTTTGGCACTTCTTCCTTTACTAATGCTTTTTTTCTTCTTTTGAAGAAAAGAAAAAGCTCTTGTTTTCTCCATGTACTTCCATGATCTCTAAAAAATTTTCTTCCTAGCCATGAAATCTGCCCCCCTCCAGGATCCAAGGAGCAAGAAAGCACCATGCCATGTTCCCAAGCCTCTACTCCCCCACCAGCTGTGACTGTAGCCATGCATTTCATGGCTCTACATTTGTAAGAGGGCTACTTGTAGCCACATGATGCAAAAAGCTGTCATCCAAAACGGATCTCCCTCACCTCAGTGAAAATATTTAAATAGCAGCATTTCTGTTGTCTGAACAAGTTTTCCCACAAGACACCAGGAAGGGCTCAGGAATAGTGTGGCCAGCAGGAACAGGGAGGTCATTCTTCCCCTGTACTCAGCACTGGTGAGGCCACA
>WAAE01010152.1:10822-58111 GCA_013400495.1 Nicator chloris
GAAGGTCTCTTCCAGCCTAGAAATTCTGTGATTCTGTGATTTGTAGAAGTCATACTTGCAATGTGGATAGACCAGCTAAGGGTCAAGATACACATGCAGCTAATGTTAGAAGTATCTTTATCATGGAACTATACAGCTGCCACCTTTAAGATAACATTAAATCTCCCTTCAAGGGAAGGTTCCTCTTCCCTGTGTCATTTCAAGTTGTACTGGGTGGAGCACACCCTGGACACAAGTCAAGTGACATGCCACTAAACAAATAGCATGGTACATCACTTTTCAGTGAAGGGCAGGCACTGTTTGTTTGGACTGAACAGCAAATTCACTTGACTGTCAGATAATGGCTCAAGCAGATTTAGGAAATTTAATAAATTTCTCAGGTTTGGTAGGCTATATAAAATTGTTATACAAATTGGCTATGTGCAATTAATAATCACAGCTTCATTTCTGAAGTATTCAGTTGTGAAGAACTTTATTGTGCATAACTCTATAAGTTTCTGAGATTACAAAGACATCGGTGCTTGATTAATTAGTTAGAAAAAAGAAAGCAACTCAGGAAAAATGCAAATAAAACCATGCTCCATGATAATATTTATAAGTCCTATGCCACACAGTAAAGGAAATCCCTTCTCCAGTTTCCCTTAAACCAAAGGCCTAAAGTCTTCGCTAGAATCAGTGGATCCTAATGCACTTCGCAGACAGCTCTGCTTCCAGTCTAATCAGCAATCATTCAAATTATGAGGGAGCTGGGTGTCTAATATAGCTCTGGCACAAGTCCTCTAGGTAGGGCATGGCCATACCTTGGAGAACTTCACCGCAGCCAGCTGAACCAACTCAGTGCTGAGGATCAGCTACCAGAGTCCCTTCACTCCCCTGCCCTATCAAAGCACAAGGCTAGAAGAACTGAAGTGGTAAATCAGCAGGCACTCAGATGCCTGGAGCATAACTATCTTTGGCATACACAGCGAGGTGTCAGTCTTCTGATAAGGTAGCTCTGAATCCTCAGTAGCAATTGCTAGTTTAACAAGCTTAATATTTGTCCTTCCAAAAGATGGTATCTGGATTGAGAGCCTAATGCATTTAGCACAGCTGTATGCTCATAGTTCAGCTGCAGCTGACCCTCAGGGCCAAGACCCTGCCCACCCACGAAGGCTACAGGTCATCGTTCTGACTCAGCAATGGCAGGCATATTTTTGTTCTTCTACACGAACCTACTTCCCACAAGTGTTTGTTTTACAGTGGCACATTGTAACAGTGTGCAACTTTAGTGATCATTTTGTTTCTAGTGAAACCAAAAGTATACAGTATCTCTGAAGAAAGGGAACTGGGAAAGGCAATATCAGCTTCTCCACTCAAGTGACAAACTTCAAGCACGTTGCTCAATTAGTGCATGTTATCATTACTGATGGCACAAACTCGTTAAATAATCAAGATCTGTATGTTCAGCTCATGGCTTCCAACAGACTTCCTCAATGGACCAGCACCAGTGCACGTCTGACTGTATCACACCTTGGCTCAGCATGAGATTCTTTCACTTCACAGCTGAGTAGGGGCTCACAGACCAACTCTTATTAAGTCAAAAGCCAACTATATTTTTAAACTAAACCCTGCAACTCACAAATTTCTCTTTGCAGAATGCAGGCAAAGCAGAGTCAGGAAGACAAGAACTACCTCTAGCCTGAGGCTAGTAATACTCAGTGAAATGCCTGCTTCCCCAGTGGAGGGAAGTGACTTGAGAAGATCAAGTATCATGAAACAAACAAAAAATGATGCAGCACAAAGAAGCAAAATATAACATGAATTACCCAAACTCCCACAGTTAGGGATTCAGTCTTTCTGAAGGAAATTTTGGGAGATTCCTTGTGTTCCTATTGCTCCACTTTCCTAAGCAAACTCCTGTATCCCTGTTTCCCTCAAAGGATGCCATCAGCTGGTTTCTCAGCACTTTCAATAGACCCTTAAGCTTGAAGGACACAATATTTGGAGAAGAGAAAGCACACTACTAGGAAGCAGCTGTGCAAGGACTGTTCTCCAAAAACCTGCTTTTCAGTCCCATTAAGGATGATTTATTTTAATTACTTTGTCAAGGGACATATAGAAAGAAGCCATCTGAAAACCTCAACAATTAAGTATTATTTTAGTAGCCTTTCAAAAAACCAGCTCTACTTGATGTAGACAAGACCTAGAAAAAACGGTGCAAGTATGTAATCTGCTAGTAACAAGTAGCAGACTTGTTATTCACTTTCAGACCTGAGGTAAGAAAAACACTGGTAAGGAAGACGAAGTGAAACTTAATGAAAAGTCCTACACAGTGAAAACTAATCATACACCTCATTTCAAAGTTGTTACGAATTTGGTTCATTTAAGTTACATGTAAATTCAAATCTGTACACCATAACAAGCAGATTGACGGCCAAGTTCTACCATAGTCTCTAACTTATTAACTTCTTAGTTTGATTTTACTTCCATTTTTTTACAACACTGGTTTTCCATTTCCTCATTTTCTCAAGAAAAGAGATGCTTTAAGAGAGACCAAAATTTATACCAATGGACTCCTAAATCTCCTTAACGTTTATTCAGACACAGCAGCACAGCTTATAAACAATGTTCCCAGTTCACCTTCAGAAAAAAAAAAAGCGCATTATACTGAAGGTTTATATGTAGTTTTGCATGTTGCACTCAGACTGTTACCAGTAGCTAGTAGCTTGTTCTAGATTACTAACAGCAAGTTGCTACTTAAGTGTGTCATACTCTTGGTACATGAGTCAGATTTTTGTGTATCCACTGCCTTTGAAATCTTCTGCTCTAACCAATACAGCAGGAAATTAGGGTAGAGGTTGTTTTGTTGTTTGTTTGTGCTTTTTTTGGGGGGGGGTGGGGTGGCGTTTGGAGTGGTGGTGGAATACTAATTTTGTATGTATTTCAACAGTTGAGAGCAGTTATCTAATAAAGGAAGTCAGCAATGTGATCAAAGAGTATGCAGTCAGAATCCAGAATCAAACTAAGTGTAAAAGAACAAACAATTTTAGGTAGTTACACAGCTGTCTGTCAAAGTCACAATCTAGTTTGACATGTGATGCTCCAGGCACATAATTAAGCTAAACAGCTTTCAAGACAGCTTTCTTCCTTAAAACTGAAAAAGTAGGTAGTTACTAAAACATTACCTTGTTGTTGAGCAATTATTATTAAAATAAGCCATCTGCTGTCACAAAGTATTTTTCACAGAGCAAATATTTTCAAGTATTTAAGCAATTGCATCACGGCAAAATTGCCCACAGGAAGCCTAAACCAAGCTATTTTTTTATTTTAAGATATTTTAAGATCAGGATCCTCTGATCCCTTAATTTGGAGATTTCTGAAACATACTATAAGATGTTCCTAAAAAATTGATGTGTTTTCCTGTGCATGGAGAATTCTCCATTGTTCTTGTTTGACAAGACCAGGGTTGAAGGCAGACATTGCTAGGCTAAATTTAATGGCTTATATTATGGAGGTCCACGAGTTTTGGTTTCCTTGTCAACTTAAATGATTATTAAAATAGAACTTTGGACATTAAAAAAAATATTGAGCATGGCACTAAAACTCTGAATTCTGATCATAAGCCAAGTCACAGCGATAAACTTCAAGAACTTAATCCACAATAGCAGGAGAAGAAGAGCATATTTGGTAGGGGGAATGCACTTGCTGTGAGAAGACAACTTGTTCTAACCTCTGTGGGAAGGCCTGGGCAACTGTCTGGTTTTTTGCAGCCAAATAGTCCCTTCTCAATACAGCAACGCCTGAAGACATCTGCAGACAGCCACAGGTACACTCAAAGAGAAATTCAACAGAAGGAACTACAGTGGCTGCACTGAATTCTTAATTGAGTTTGCACAGTAGTTTTACTGTTCTGGAATATTTGACAGTTATATATAAGTGTCTGGACAAAAGACTGTTTTCCAGGGAATGCATCTTGCAGGGTCAAAAATCTTCTCAGACTTCACAACCAGGAGCCAGGTTTCATGTCACAAGGCTCAAAGGTTCTTGTGCAGAGATGTTTTGAACTAGCAAATGGTAAAAGAGCAGTTTGGTTTATTATTCCACTTGTCTGGTTACTGACCAGTATATTAGGGTGGGTTACTGTTTTGGTTCTCTGGAACTGTTCAGCTGTCTCTGAATTTCTGGTTGAAAAGCAACCAGAGCAGTAGTTTAATAGAATAATAATGTCAGAAAACAAGATAATAGAATGAACTACATTGGCAGGTAAAGATGTCTCTTGACTTCCAAGTGCAATTGTTTTGATTATGTTTATAATACCTATATATACCAAGACTTTGTTCAAGCCCAAACTTCTTCCATTCTGGCTGGGAATTTTGTATTGAATATCGCTTCACATAGAAAGAAACAAGTAGTCGCAGAATAAGCAAATAAAGGTATTTGGCACTCCATGGAAATAGAGAAGTTTTCTTCCCCCATGTGAGGCTTCTGATCATAGCTCTTCATGTACATATAGAACACAATACCTATAAAAGTGGAGCTTAGATGTATAACTAGATGTACAAGTATTTTAATCGACAGCCCCATCCAATTGTTGATACACAAAAAGAGATCAGACTACAATTACAAATGTATATACAACACCAGTGTTTACCATTATAGCAGGAGATAGCATCTGAGACACCTGATTAGCTTTCAGCAACTATTTGTTGACCCATTTTTCAGGAAAATCCCTCTTCTATTCATTAAACTGTTCTTAACTCAGAATTACACACAGGCATATTTGTAAGAGGTGCTACTCAGCTATTTAAGCTCATGAAAGCTACTTTTGCAGAGCCAGCAGAGGGAGTACAGACATCATTTTACTTATCAGCTGTGAAAAAGATACCTTGTAAGAAAGCACTAAAAGAGCTGTGCCTGCAAATCTAATGCACTTGGTATAAAGCATGCCAAGAACTTCCTTGGTCTTTCATAGACATGTATGTCAATGGGCAGTAGAGTTGGTATTTTGTTTCTGATCCTCAACCAGCTGTCACATCTTAAAAGTCTCATACCTGACGAATAGCAGGAACAACTCTTAACAGAACTAACAAGTACCATAAGGTCTGATACTTCATATGCATTAAAAAACCAAAAACAAAAACAACAAAACCAACCAAAAAACCTCAACAACCAAAACCATCATACAGCTGCAATTCAAGTTTTTATTCCTATGGATTCTGCTGTTTCTCAGTTTCTGAAAAACTAAACCCTTTAGGTTGTCCATTTCTTAGAAAGCAACTTCACCTGGAAGACAAGCTGAAAAACTCAGTTCAAGACAACCTCAAGCAAAGGAGCCAGGAATTCACATAGGAGTGTTGGACCAGAAGATAACAAACAGTAAACCTTTCTGCTGCTTTTCACAGAGGCACACACCTCCTGGCAAATCTGGTTTTACACAGCCTCTGAGGCAAGAGCTCTGCTGCTTTATTTAGCATTTCCATTGATCCGCCTGCTTTGGAGTTGACAATTATGACTGAACGGTGTTGACACAGTGGTGGCTGTGGAAACAGTTTTGGAAAGAGAAATAGGCTTTGAGCAGACAGATTGATAGTTTGTTGCCATCTCATGGAGGTGAACCCAAAACTCTAGGCCAACATGAGACAACATACCTTCCTGGCAAAAACTCCACAAACAGACACCCACGTTTTCTAGTTTACAAAATTGACTGGATTTTTTTTTTTTTCTTAAAAAAAGTCCTTGTACTTGTTGGTACAAGGCTAAGCTCGTATAAAATTCTTTCCAATCTTAGGCTTTTACCGAATAATTTTTTAGGTGGCTATTTCTAAGTTTCACTATTTAGAAGTCTCTATACGAGCAACTTGTACAAGTGCAATAAATGCCTTTGTCTCAGTTTCCTCTAGAAGAACAGCAAAACACTCCTCCTCCCAAAGAAAAGATAAATTTCCATCATCTTAAACTTCATATGAACTTTAAAAAGCTTTGACAGCTTGAATCATTAGATTTTGATTACTACCTACCAAAGAAGAATGTGCCTGTAGCTACATAATTTAGCCTTCACTTGTTTCAGGATTTAAAAATAGAAGAACCACCCTTCAGCAAATTAGATGGCTGTTTCTTCTCTCCATCTACAAGAAAGTGGTGTTCACTTCTCAGCTTCATTTTCACGTGGCAGATTCACAAAATTAGTAAGTTAGAGTGGGCTGAACTGGTTCCCATCTTACAGAGCTTACATGATATTTTATAGCTGACTAAAAACTTTTACCCCTATCATGCAAAAAAGCCACCTCACAGTTTTGCTGTTGAAACTCAGAGCTCCTGCAGTGTTGTCCATTTGCATGCTGTGCCTGGGTGGTTCAATATATTGAATGCTCAATACATTCCATGCAGAGTAACCACAGCAAGGAAAGCCATGTTTCTTCCACCACAAACATGGTGATGATCGAGTATCAGGATGCATACCAACCACTCTGATCATCCCTTACTTCCCCAAGTTATTGCAGTCTCTTGTGACAAGAGTGAAGTTCCTGAAGGTACATGAAAAGCTTATACAGATAGCAAATATGCTTTTTTTTCGGGCAGAATGGTTACCTAACCAGACTCACCACACAGATAATCCAATGCCAGTGCCAACACAAAACATGGCACAGAACTACACTGAACCTGCTTGAGTGAAGCAAATATGAAACCATACTCACAGGAAATATACCACAAATTCTGATTCATCCGGCAACTGGAGCCTTGCTAAGCTCTCAACTAACTATGTTTATAACACATCTTACATTTGAGAGGCTGACATTAGGCTTCTAATCCTCAACTTAAAACGCGCAATCTGTTTATATGAAGTGAGTAGGGTGTGGTGGAAAGGGCTGAAAAGCCCCTTGAAGCATAAGCATCCTTCCTCTTGGTGAAGTGGTGAAGTTCCTACAGCAAATTCCACAGAATTTTATACTTTAGAATTACTGCAGCTGACTTTAGGATCTACAGAGGCTTGTTGTTATCTCAGTTTTTAACCTGAAACCCTTCCACCTAGTACACAGCTGAACAACTGCTGATTCTAGCATTAATTACTCCCCAAGATTTAGTACTTCAATAATTGGTAATAGACAGCATGCAGCATTTGCAAGAGCTTTTTTAAAAGTCAGTGTTGAAATTGTACTCTTCCCCATCACCTGTTTTCACCACCTGAAGGGTCTATCTCAAGTTCTGAAGCCGCATTTTGTTTAACCAAGGGTTAAAACTTTACATTCCATCATATGCAAGATTCACCTGACCAAATGGGAGCACCTACCTCTAAGGCAGGAACTTCAGGTGCTTTTTGTAAATAGGCAATGGATAAATTAAAACATATATAGCAAAATATTAAATTTAGGCACCTAGGACATGATCTAAAACAGTCACATGAATCTCATCTTAGATGTGCTTGTGGCGCTTCAGCCACAGAAGCAGCCCAGAGTGACTAGTTTCAGTTTTTTAAGACGCTTATGTAAGGGGCCAGGATTGCTCTGCCAAAGTTAAGCACAGTCGGCTGGGCTGAACTCGCATATCAAGCAGCTGCACTACCATGTCAGAGCAAGAGGAAGGATGTGGCTTCACAGTTAGTTTAGGAATACCCAAGCCTGTGCTACTGCCAGAAGGTAGAGCCCTGCGCCAGCACCGCCGCTCACCTGACCTCAAGGTCAGGGGACAGCCCTAGATGAGAACCGGTGACAAGGAAGACAGCAGCAACACCAGCGGTTCCTCCTGAAGGTCACACAGTGACAGGGACTGCCCCTTCCAGCCAGCACAGGCCTCACCAGCTCAAGTCAATCATGGACGCTCTTCTCCACACCCCCACTCTCATCCTGGGAAAAGACAAGCTGAGCTGCACCTTCCCTGCAAGGCCCCACTACACACCATCACCAGGGTCCCTCTTTAGCCTTCCCCTTTCCAGGTCAAGCAAAGCCACCTCACTCTGCTTGCTTCTCCCTACACACCGCAGGACAGCCCCTCATCGACTGTCAGCAGAGGTGCAAAACAAGGCACCAATTTTGGATGTGGCCTCACAAACATGACTGAAGGCAAAACCCACTGGCCACGCTCTTGCTCATGCTGCCCAGCATGGGCCAGTCCTTGCCAGCACAGGAGAGCCTTGCAGCTGGCTCAGGCTCCCTGTCCTGCAGGGTGGCCAAGACCTTTCCTACAGGCATCCTCCTCCCCATGGTAGGGTACAGGTGCCAGCCAGCCTCAGCTCTCCTGTTCAGCCTCACCCCAGGAATCTAGGCCATGCAGTAGCCTTACAACCACGTCACCATTTTCAGCTACTGCCAACTGTGACAGTGAAGAGGGAAAACTCGTCAGAAGTGTTTTTACTCTGTCAGCTCAGTAATGCTCAGGAGGGGCCTTTGGCAGCTCCCCATCAGGAGCTTGAAATTGGCCTGTTTTACAATCGCTGCCTCAAAGTAACAGGTATTAACTTTGTCCAGTTCAAAGCTTTTTGCTAAGGGTTATATATACAACCTTATTCTCCATATTAACTTCTGTAGCCTTAGATTTGACTATTAAGAGAAAGCAGATATAAAGCTCTGAGCTTATGCAAATTCAGCATTGATGTTTTGGAATGAGAGGTTCATCAATCAAGAATGTTAAAACTATCTTCCCAGAAAATATGAAGTACGCCCCTCAAGCACACATCCCTTGTATTTTTTCCATCTGGTAAACCAATTTCCTGTGTTAGAAGGTAGCACAACACAGTTTTATGTGTTAGACTTTGCACAACAAAGACAACTTTTTCTAAACCATTTTGCTAATATGGTTTGAGGAGCTGCTGTCCAGTGCCAGGCAACACCAGGATCAACTAGAAAAAAAAGAAAGCCATACACAAATTACTCACTGACAAGCAAGACTTAACATGTACCACTGTTTTATATGCTGGTATCTAATTTTGGATGTGCGTGTTTGTACGAAAGTTCTTTTAAAAGGTTCCTATAACCTGGTATGCATTGCAGAGTGGGTGACTCCATATGAAGGATAACTCCACTCTAAGTGCACCACTACCAGTAAACAACACACATGCACACCAATTCAGAAAAAGAGACCATGCTTTTCTCAAATCCCAGAGAATTCTCAAATCCTTTATTCCCAGATGCCTTTCAACTCACTTTAGAAGCAGAGCTCTAGCTTAGGAACAAATCCTTAGATCTGCAGTCACCACAACAAGATCTATCTATTATCAAAATGCATCTGAAAGCAGACTCAGTGAAGCCATCAAGATGTTTCACTATTCAAAGCAAGCTCATTGCAGAATAAAAATCACTGTCAATATTAACTACATGGATTTGAGAGTAGAAGTAGGTGAACACAAGATGAAATGATTTGCGTTATTAATAAAGCAGAAGTAAAGCAGTTGTGCTAGCAGTGGTAAAGCACCTTTCTCTACTCTCTCCAGCTGTCAGTCTCAACTATGCATATTTGAAAGCCATCTGGCACAGACCCTGACAGCCAGTTTAAATCATTTCATGTTTCATACAACCACAACCGAGTGAGGCTGGTAGACACTGCTCTAATTTAAGTATTGATTTGCACTATGTTCCATAGGCTTCATGAAGTTCTGCACCAGCTTCATTGCCAAGTGAAGAAAAATTGGCAGATCCAAGCAATGTAAAGCAATTTGAAGTGCAATATCAACACTGATAGCAGTTGCACCTGGATGGAAACGAAAAAACTCCTGTTCAAAAGATCCTGATCTACTATCCACTAGATCTAAATAACCAGAAGAGATTCTAAAATATCACCCTTTCCTAAACAGTTTATGGGCTAACCATACCTGCCACCTTTTCTACCCATTTATTGTTACTATCTACTTGGTCTTCTCTATGTAAAAATGTCAGAATGCAAGTCTGGATGCTCACCATAACAAGTACAATTTCTTTTCCTCCACTGTAGTATCAGAAACCACCTAGGCATATAGTTCTTGTGTTTTAATCCAAATATACTTTTATGGAACACCCATTAGTTGAAAACTGGCACTCAAACCATTCTCCCATCTACTGTCAAAACAATAACTTCAAGTTCTCCCATGTGAAAAGGTTAATACTCCCCAGGGAATGGTTTCATATGACTACTGCACAAAGAGGAACATTCTCAACCACCAGTCCAAAGATTGGTGTTGCTTTTCTCACGTGAGCCTCACTTCTCACCTTGGAGAGACCAGTTTGTGCACAAAGATTGTGTAACGAACCATCTGGTGGTGCACTAAATAGACTCAAAGTGGCCGAGATGGCACAAAGGAGGGGGGAATTATTGCAGTTAGCCTAAGATGGAAATGAAGGTAGCCATGAGGCCACCTCAGCCAGCCCGTGAAACTTTGTACTCACAGTGACAAGCCAAATAGGCAATTACAAATGATGCTCTCTCTGTCCTCAGTCTCTTGGATTATGCTGATCAACCAGGAGCTTCAGAAGACCATCACAAAAGTCTGACAAAACTTTGGAATATTAAAAAAGCATCAAACATATTAACAGAAGTGACTAACAAATCTTTTGATGGGGACTTAAAAGACTCCTATCTCTTGAAACACCTACCATATAAAACCAAATGTTTTCCAAGCTTTTGGAGAGTCACAGTGACCACCTTCAACTTTTTAGGACCCTCTACAAATATTCTTCAAAACTAAGTATGCTGTAGCTACAAGACTTCTTTATTGCTAGCGGCCTAAGCTCCTTATTTCAATAAAGACCATAGCACTGTGGTTATTTCTTTCTACAGTGGAAAAACTCCATCAAACACAGCTAGTGACTCTTCCTCCTATCCCCATATGGAGTCACCAGTTGTTTTATTTAAAATCTAGACAGAAGCCAAAATACACACCACAAGCAACACATCTTTGTATTTGCAGAGACACAGGGGCAATCCTGAAAGAGCCATGCAGACAAGCCACGAGTCACTGGTCAAATAACAAGCACAAAAAAAGTTATGTGATTTCTACACAAGGGCACATCTGTAACACTCCAGCAAAGAGCACTTGATTTTTCTTTCACTGGTGTATGTAATCTAAAGGTGATTAAGTTCATCTTTGATTCAAAATCTTAAAATTAATATTTTAAAAGTTTTAATGAAGACATAAGAAGAAAAAGAGCACAGCACTGTAACTCTTGGGGTTCACATCCCAGAAGCTGCTTAAAGCAGAGTGGGCTGAATCATCTTTCCTGCCTTGAGCTGGGGTTTGTTGCTATCAACTATGCAGAGTATGGTACATCCTGGGCCTCCCCTGACCAGACACTGTACACCAAGTGGTGAGAAAGCAATAGCATTGTTTTCCCTGCTGCTACCTTATCTTTCTGTGAATATAAGGGCACAAGTAAGGGTAGCAGATTACAAGTGATAGGCTCCCAGAAGTGTGTTTTAAGAACATGGTGTTTCCTGTGCTCACTGGGAATTAAGGCAACATCCAGCCCATACACAGTATTAAAAAAAAAAACGAGACACGCTGACCACTGAAGTCCACTGTAAATACGAGGCCACACAGAAACTTACCTAACTCTTCTACAAAGTAGCATCAGTTTATAGCCAACAAGAAGGCAGGGCTACCCCTAGTGCTGAGACTGGTCATGCTGTAATTGGCAGAGCCAGCCAGGCTTAATGGCCAGCACCAAAGTTTATCAAATGTCATCCTCAAAATGCATCTGTGCCCTCTTTAACTGCACAGTACAGTTGCAAATAACAGTAAGGAAGAACATATTTTCTTTCTCAGTCCATGCCCCTTCAAAGGCAGGGCAGATGTTACTTGTCTGCTTTGTAACAGCAATTACATATTATCTCTTCCTGGACAAAAAAAAAAAAAAAANAAAAAAAAAAAAAAAAAAAAAAAAAAAAAAAAAAAAAAAAAAAAAAAAAAAAAATAGTAGTTATATTTATTTTCAGATCTATTTCTGATTTCTTTTTTAAATGCCTCCTACATTTTCCTTAAATTTCTTCTCCCACAAGACCTTTGAAAAACCAATGGAGAAAGCCTTATACCTACTTTGCAATTCACTAAAATTAAACTAATAACACCTCCTGCTGTCATCTGTCAGTTAGAGTAAGATTTATAAGTGGCAGCAGAAATAATTTCCATAATGTTTACTGGAATATCAATAGCTTGAACAGGCAGATTCCTCAAAGATACTGCTCATATCAAGTGAAATCTGTCATGACAACTAGAAATTTATTTTAATTAACTGTACTTGAAAGCCTGATAATTTAAAAATAAAAGACAAACTGGACAATACCATGTGTTTGTGCAGAAATTACATTCTGTGTGAGTAGGTGCAACTGTTCCAAGATGGGTTAGTCTAATACTTGGCCTGTTGATTTCATTGTACATGTCACCTCCTGGAAATCTTCCTTCTATACTGCTCATTATTATTGCTTACATCTTCTGTGTGAAACTGCTGAACACATTTTTATTTTTTACATGTGTTAACAGATGTTTGAAGGGCCTCCTGAACAAAAAAATTCTTACTTTTTTATCACTCTGCTGTTCAACTAATGAACACGCTCTTTTCAGCTAACTGAAGCCTAAGTTACGAGAACACAAACATTAGGTATTGAAAAGTGAAGGAAACCAATCTTTATAAAGGCAATATATCTTGAATTTAATTAGTAAATCTTAATGCTCGTGAGAAATACCCATCCTCTACATAAAGCATCATAGGTTCACTTCTCTTTTTCAAACCAGCAACAGCTTTACCTTGTGTCTCCTGCCTCCCTTGTTCTTTGATCTGTTAAACTTTGCAAGAAATAAAAATGGCTTCAGAGAAAATTTAACAGGTTTGAATAAAAAAGCCAAAATGCCCTGCTTGAGATTGTTGCACATACTCTTGAAAGCCAGTAGGCAGAGCTAATCCTAGCTTTTTAGACACAATTCTGCAACTCCTAGATTTTATCTAGTTTTTAATTAAAATACTCTATAGAGAAAGATCCTTATCTCCTTAACTGCAACTTTTAACAAGTCTTATTATTATTATTACTTAAGACACGTAGAAAATACTAGAGAATACAAATTTAAGACTATTACTGCAATTCTATTGATCCTTTTGTAATAAAGTAAGCACGCATTTCTATAACAGACATCTCTTATAGATTCAAGCAGTCTTCCTTATGTCTCAAAAGATATTTACTTTTGAATGCCGAGGACGAATCATAGCTGTTCGCTATTCTGCATTAAATTTTGTTAATTGAAACTTGACTTCACCTGTAAATAAAACACGAACCCCTTTTTTGCACTAGTATTATTTTCCCTTTAAAAACAGAAGGGAACATATATAAAAATAGAGTTCAAACACTGAAAGACATTACTGAGGTCACATTTCAGTGGTAAAGAATGCCATTAATATTTAGTCTACCTTAATGGAAGAAATTTGAGTTAGAAGATACTTTAGGTTATCTTGTCCACCCTCGTGTCAAGGGAGACTTGCTTGCTATGGCATGTTATTGATTGTTTTGCAGGTTCATTTTTAACTTGTCAGCTAACAGTAAGTTCCCAGCTCTAAAATCTTAAATGTTGGTGAAGTTAATTCTTCCAAAGCATCTGTTTTTGAGGTGGCTTTGGCAGATCCAGTCTATGTTTCTTCCTTCTTAGTACCATCTCATGATTACCTCCCATTTATCACATTCTTCTTTCCAAATAAATTCAAACAGTTAAAAATACAGATAACAGTAGTAATTACTAGACCTTTGTGCCTTTACTACAGGACACTTTCAAGCCCTTTAATTTCCTTTAAAGCTTTCTACAACACAGTTTAGAGGTTTGCAATTTTAACAGCTGAGAGAACTTCTCTATATCGTGGTCCACAAGAGTGACTTGCTAATCGAGACTCTACCTTTAGACTACAGTGAATTTTAATTTGCAGAATTACCCCCAGATTATTAGCTGAATATGTATTACATGAACGGGGATCCTTTCCTTGTACTATTATGTATGTAATGCAACTTTGTGTAAGAAACCGATACACAGTTTACTCAATGCTAACGTGACAGAAGTATTGTTTTCTGCTTTAAATTCCAAAAAACATTTGCTTAATATGCAGAAGTCACAGTATGTGTGCTTACAAATAGTACATTCAAAATTCCCTTTAAAATTAGTTTTGATTCGTATCATTTTAATAATACACGTGGCTTTACATGCGTTTTTCTTTGAGTGGGTAGAAGTAATAATGTTGCAATTTAGCACTGACATAGGAACATTGATTGGGAAAACCTGCAAGTATCTGTACAGAACACAGGATTCACGTTTCCTTCAGCTAACTCAGCCTGGCTCGGTTACCATAATCATCAGTAGGAGCAGCAATAAACCGAACCACACAACGATGCTCTTCCAGACCGAAAATTTCACATTGAAGTGTACGAGTTTTTTTCCTCACTGAATTCAGTGACCACTTTTTCCACTGACACTGAGAGTTTCCATTCATTATGCCATAAGTATTAAAGTCCTAGTACACTGGAAGCTATTCCTGCCAGAAGAGCCAATAGTTTAAAGATACACAAGGTTACTTCTATTGGAATTCACAATTTGTCACGTTTAGAAGAAATCCTTGAAAAGTACCAACAAGCATCTGAAAAAAAAATGGCCCTGGCCATAGCTACAGCTACCACCTTCTGAACACACAGTATCATGAACCAAGGAATTGGCGAGTTATCTAACCAACACCTTTCCGAGCACTTAAACACATTATTTTAGCCCAAAATCATTAGGACCCTGGAATATTTTAGAGATGCAGCAGCTTTTCTACAGGCAGTGCTTTTCCAAAGGCACACTCACTTCACTCCCCAGGAAGTCAAGACTGCCAACCACTAATGATGGAAGATATTTCACAAGTACAGTGGGCTTGAAACTTGACTTCTAAGAAGGGACAGGGTTTGAACAGTCACCTCCTCTCAAACACTGTGAGGCGAGACACCCGCAAACACTCTCTGAATTACGGTTTCAGACACAGCATTCAGGTACTATCACCAGTTCCTTCTGAATAGACCGTGAGAAGAAAGGCTCACCAACGGAAGTTACAAATTTACAAATGCCATATATTACACGTTTGTAAGGATTTCTGTAATGTGGATCTTAAAATGACAAGAAAAAAAGCCCCCGAAATTTTGTTACTGTTAATGTCTGTCGTCACCAGCCGCTAGAGTTTAAAAAGTCAAACGTAAAAAAAAAGATTTTTGTGTAGTATAGATCATGCACAGCAGTATATAAACGCCTATTACAGCTGAACTAATACACTGCCCCTCAGGCTGCGAACCCTGGGACAGACTCAGCCACAGCTCTCCGTTCCTCAAACGCTTCTCCGGGCTCAGCCTGAGCCCCTTCCTGCCCCTCGTGACACCACTCGCATGGGCGCTCTAAAGGAAACGCTCCCGGGGACCACAGACGGCTTTACGTGAGTTCTTCCTCTCGAAATTTTAAGTCCTTCCGACTTTAGCCTTTACCGACTGACCAAGGGGCTCGGCAGGAAGCCAGGGCAGACGGCGGCGCGGACACCCACCCCACTCCGCCCCACTGCGAGCGTTGCCTCCCGCGCTCGGCAGCGGCCAGCCATCCCCGGCGGAGGCTCCAGCCCGCTCCCAAACTCACGTGGTGCGACAGCCAAAGGTTACACGCACCGCCGGGACGAGGATGACACCGCCGTTAGAGGCGCTTCCCATCGCGGAGCGGCCCCTCGCGGGGACAGGCTCACCCGCGGCGAAACGCCCGCGAGGGCTTCGCTCTCCCGGCACCCGAAGTGGTGCCGCATCCTTTTCTCGTCCGCGCTGGTCGATGAGCAGCCCGGCCAGGCATCGATAAATCAAACCAGCCCGTCCGCTCCGACGGAAAGCTGCGTACGACTCAACCGCGGCCAAAAACACCGCCCTGGGGGCGCGGCGGGCAGGCGACGGAGGTAGGGAGGCGGCGGGGGAGGCTGCGCGGGTGCTGGGCTCCCAACCCCCGCGGGGCGGCGAAGAGCCCGGGATGTCGGTGTCGTGCTGCCGCAGCGGGCTAATCCCGGCTACTTAACCCGGCGGGCGGCGGGGGCTGAGCACCACCTTAATCCACGGCGTGTGCGCGCCCGCCCGCCGGGAGCTTGCAGGGCCGTGGCGTGCCGGCCGTGTCCGGCCGCGGGGTCCGCGACGGTGTGGCGGTGCGCTCCCGCGGCGGCTCAGCCCCGCATCTGCTGCCCTCAAGGTCACGCCGTGCCCCGGCTGCACGGTGGCGGCCAGGTGCACGCTCCGGTTACCTGCGGGGAGAAGCGCCGAAAGCCCGGGAGCGCGGCACCCAGTTCCTCCGGCCGCGCCGCCCCTCCGAGCGAGCCCGGCCACGGCTCGCAGCCCCGCGGCGGGAGCGGAGCAACGCTGCACCTGCCGCCACGCTGTTGCCCACCCCGGCCGGCCAGCCCGGGGGAGAACCGCCCCGAGTTGCCGCCGCTTACCTCTGCACCGTGGGGCCGATACAGCCGCCAGCCGGGGGCCAGGACGAGGCGCCCGTGAACCTGACGCCGCCCGCTCGTTCGCTCGCCGAGCGCACAAGGTCCCCGCGCTCCCCGCCCTGCCCACGACCGGCCGGCCCCGCCGCGCCGCCCCCGCCCTGCGGCCGCGCGAGGAGGGCGGGAGAGGGGGCGGGGGGGTGAAGCAGCGACCGAATTGGGGAGGGAAAGAGGGAGGGAGGGGGCACCGGCGCGGGGAGAGCCGGGGGAGGAGAAGGAAGGAGGGAGGGAGGGGGGTGCGGACAGCCCGCCCCGCCCCCGTCGCCTCACCGGCAGGAATCAGCGATTCGCCCTCCTCGCGGGCGCTCCCACCGTCGCCGCCGCCGCTCCCCGGGGCCCGCCCGCCTCCTTTCCCCCGCACACACTGGGCAGCGCCGATCGCGCCGCCGAGCCCCTGCGCCGCAGAGCAACCGCTACAGGAGCCGGGCGCCACCGGGCAGGGCGGGGCGGGGCGGGGCGGAGCGCAGCGATCCGCCCGCCTCCCGCCTCCGCCCGCCCGCCCGCCGCGGTCACTCACTTGCCCGCGCCCGCTGCCCCCTCCTCTGCCGGCGCCACGGCCGCCGGTCCCCGCCGCCTCCCTCGCCGCCTACGGAGTGCGGGCCACGTGACGGGGCCCCTCGCTCGGCCGAGAAAGGGGGGTCTCGACGTGCGGAGTCTTCAATGGGGGAGGTGGAGGCGGGCCCCCGATAGGCACGGCGCCCGCGAAGGCGGGGCCCCGCGCCGCTGCCCGCCCGCCGCCGCCGCCGCCACTGGCGGGCGGGAGTCTGACGCGCTTGTTTCCATGACGTCGGCGGGCGGGGCCGCGGCGTTTGATGGAGCCCGGCGGGCTTCGGGGGTCGGTGACTTTGCCACGAGCGGCTCCCGCGGGGCGGGGCGGGGGCGGGGCGAGGCGGGCTGTCGTGTCGCGTCGCGTCCCTCCGCCCGTGGGTCGCGCTCCGCCGCCAGCGGGGACGCGGGCCGCCTCGAAGGGGCGGGGATCCCGCGGCGGCGGGAGAGGCCGCGGTCCCACGAGGGAGGGGCGGCCACCGTTCGGACCGGGACGCGTCGATTGCCCCCGTGGGCGGGGGCCGTGCGTGCTACCGGAGCCGTCCCGGGGGCGGTGCCGTCGGGGGAGGCGCCCTAAGGGACCGCCGGGCGCCCGGGGCGCGGTCCTCCCCCGTCCCAGGGGGCGAGGGGGCGCCGTGCAGTGTCTCGCCCCACGGCCTCACCCTCCCGAGAGCCGCCGGTGGGAGCTGCGTTGGCAGCCGCTGAGTAGCGGCCGCGGGGAGCACGGTGCAGCCTGGGCGAGGCCCCGTTGTGCCTGCCCGGGTGCGCTGCGGCAGGAGGTCCCTGTTGCGTGGGGCCGCTGGCGGGTGCGGAGCGGCAGGAGCCAGCGTGTCGCTCGCTGTCTACGGTGGGGATTAGGAGGCTCCGGATCCAGCCTCCTGTCAGGCGTGTCCGCCACTCGGAGAACACTGGTAGCTCCCTCAGGAGAACGGGGAAGGTGCGGGGGCCGCAGGTGTTCAGTGCTTCCCAGTCTCCAGCCGAAGGCTCTTTCGATTGGAGAAAGAAAAACAAATGGGGTTATCAACGTTTGAGCCCAAGTGAGTTGGCCGGGGTGACGTCGGAAGTGAATAACAGGAATGGGAATTAAACTGGAAATGAAAACCCTGATTTCAGTTCTCTTCCAATGCAGTAGATCTCCCACCACCCCCTCCCCCCAACGAAAAATGCCCATCCATAAACTATGTCATTCTACAACTTATTTGTGTGGGGGTTTAAGCTGTGTTTTGACATCCTCTACTCTCCTGTCTTGGACATCTCGCTCGGGTGACTGGCCATCTGCATCTCAGGCTGTCAGGTTCTTTGAGCCTGCCATAAATACCCTGCTTCACCTTCGTTATCATTCAAACCCTAATGCTGCAAAGAAAATGAATGGGGAAGCTTATGCAGCTCTACAGTCGCAGACCCGAGGTGACGCAGAGCCTAGAGGGTTAAAGCAACAGGATGAAGTCAGCACAAAGCAGCCCACAAGGACTGGCAAATAAATAAATCATCCTAACTACGCTATTATTATGGCTTGCCTGAGGTTCATTGTCTCTTTCTTTTTTACCTGAAAGTCTTACATTTTTCTCCTTGTTCAAGAGAGGCAATCAAAAGAGACTGAGAAGTAAATGTCTCCTGCCCATTTTGAATGTTGCTAAAAACGCTGTTACCTCTCCATATCTAGAGGTCAATTGAAAAATCAAAACAATGAGGTAAACAATCCTACAGACTGTTCTGTTGAGATTTCTTGCATTTCCTCTCAGGAGAATATAAAACTATCTGAACATACATAAAACAAATTCTCTTGCATTCTTTTTTGCAGCTCAGCATCCTCCTCTGCACTTATGGCTGTAGCTCAGTGAGGCTTCCTTCCCCAGGCACTTGGAAATTACATTTCTCAATACAGCTTTATAAGACTGGCAGATGTGTTCTGCACAGTTCTGTCATATCTCCTAGCTCTTGGGCAGATAAAATTAGCTTTGGTACAGCTAAGAAGGAGATGATGTGTTTAAAGCACTGCAGTTTGGGTACATGTCTGTACCTGTTTCTGTTTGTCTCGAGGGAAGTTAGGTAGGTTGTGCTTCAGTACTTTTTCCATGAAATGGGAATAATGTCCTATTTTCTTCACAGGAAAGAAGCAAAGGTGGGAGGGGTACATATCATCGTTATATTTTATGGTAGAATTCTCTAAGTGGATTCTTTTCTCAAGGCACACAATAGTCACTTAATGTTCTTCTTGCATTGATATACAGGGATAGCATAAAAACATGCAACACATTGACTGAAAATAAGGAGAAATTTCTTATATATCCACCGAATCTTCTCCCTGAGGATTTAAAAAATTTCCAAATTAATTCTCAGTATCCAACATGCTTCATGATTTTTATTTTTTTTTTCTTTTTGTGAAAATGAGGTGCTCCTGCTCTTTCTAAAGATTAGGATGTATAATTGACTAACAGAAAATATTCCCTATAATGTAGTTCACCAACAGTATAAAGCAAGCAAAACCAAGATGCAGAAAGGAACATTTCTGTAGATGTTTTATTTAACTTTTGAGGGAACATTACCATTTCAGGAAAATTCAGGGTGGTTTGCAGACCATTTGGAAAGGCCAGATTTGACGAATCAGTGCCAGTACTTCAGCTCATTCCATGACCAACACGCTAACGACACAAGCATCACACATTTCAATAGACACAGAAAATGTGTCACAGCAAATTTAAGTGGCTTGCCTTTATCTAATCTACTTACTATGAGGCTTTTAACATAAGAGTAAGAATTAGAGTATTGGGATCATTACAATATTTGGTCAAAAATTATTAAGGTGACCAAGATCCAAGTGCCCACCTCACCATCTTGTATCAACTAGGGGATTTTTGGCAAAATCTCGTGATGGGCTTGATCTGAGAAGAGAAAAAAACAGGCTTTTCATAGTTTGTGTATAGATCTTAACTTTCTTGAAACTGTTTTATTGACTGTTCTGCTAGAGCTGATCCTGTTCAAACTCAGTCAGTTTATTAAATTAGATGCAAGTGGAGAGCACAGACAAAACATGAGAAGTTAGGGGAATATTTGTATGTGAGCAAGGAGATATGAGTGTCTAAATCTTCCACGGATTTTGCAGAACCAAATGTTTCTGTACCAGGTACACGTCTCCCAGTTGACTTTCTCAGTTCAGTACTACTGTTTCACCAATCTCTTCAGTCCACCATGGAGAAAATTCTTGTTTTCCATATTCCTGGCTGATGCCCTGAGCTTGTTCCTGACAGGCCCTGGAGGCTGCATCTTGTGATTGTTTCAGTATCCTGCACTTTAAAAGATCAATCTGTTGCCTAAAACACCAAACAGCCACCTAGATAGGCAAACAATAGACCACTCACTCATCTTGTAGATGGCACAATGACCAAATTGCTCTATCATTCAGCCATGCCGCCTAGCAATGACCCTGTGTAACAAAACAGTATCGCCATTTCATCCTGAAATCCTCCACCCCGCCCTTAGGAAAGAGGCCTATCTGTAAACATTTGCATTTTTATCAGCTCAAAATTCTTTCTCTTGACTGTTCGGGAACTCAGGGTTTGTGCATAATGTGCTTCCCCTCGAGAATGCATATGATAATTTCAAATAGTTGATTATATTTTCTCTATTCAATTTCCTTCTCAACAATTTTGGATAATTTGTTTTTTTGTTTGGTGTTTTTTTTACACTCAGTTTTATGTTTTACTGTGATACTACAGGATCGGGAGGGTGAAAGATTAGAAGAATCAACAGAGAAATGTGAGGAGTAACAGTTATTGCACAAATCAGTTTTCATGTATATTGTATATTAAATATATCAGAAAAAGATACACTGGACTTAATATGTTAACTGTTTCTTCTTTACATGTCCTTTTCAAGCACCTCTGCAGCTGAGCAACATTACGGTCCCAAAGCAGACTAAAGAGTGGAAAGGTATTTCCTGAGTAAGGGCACAGATGTCTACATGAAAATTTTAAAAACAAACAAGCAAACAACAAAACAAACAAACAAGTAAATCCTAGGTTTGATGGAGAATTTGACCAGTTAAAGGAATTCGAGCAGGCATGAGAGAGAAGGGGAAAATAGAGCACTGTGGGATAGCAATAATTTACACATCTATAAAGAGCAGGGAAAAAAACCACATTTGTGAAGCTTTTCATGATAAATCATTAGAACCAAGTATGGATGGTGATGATGTAGTATGACCATGGGTGCCTCTTAGAAAGTGAGAAATGGCTGGTGAACGGATGTATACTATCACTCAGTAAATAACTACTAAAAATACACCCAGCTACCTTCACAGAAGTGTCTTTTCCTATATAGTACTTCCCCAGTTTGGAGCAGATACTATCTCCCGCATGGCAAATTCCTTGTTGAATTCCTAAAGGATTGCCAAAGTTTCAAGCAAGGCTGTCCTGAAAGCAGTTTAGTCCAGTTGACTAGAAGGGTTTGTTAAAAATAAGCTATTGTTTTCATTTCCCAGGAACTACTTTTAGACATCAACTCACAATTCATGTAGACACACATGGCTTTTGCAGCTCACCTATCACCCCACGACTCAAAATTTTAGGAGTGTCCATTATGCTTACCAAACTACAAAAGTCCTTTTTGGGGGTTTGTGGTATGTACAGCTCTGGATTGAAATAAAAATGTTTGTTCTTTAGGTTGATGATACTGCGGGTGCTTTTAGATATGATGCTTTTTAAGGCTTCTCACTTATCTCATGAAGTTGTGGCCTTATCTTTTAGAGCCTCTTTTCAGCTGATGCTAGTTTGTGAGGCTTCATTGATTTCACTCCTTTTTGTGACATGTTCATGATGACTGAATGTCTTGTTTGTAAATTGTGATGTTGTGTTCCTCTCCTCTCTGATCAAGTGACAAGGGACTTATTTATTTTTCCTCCTCTTCCCAAGATAAGAAGCAAAAGGAGTAACCAAGCTATCTCTCTCTGATCAACATCACTGACCAGTCTGAGTCACACTCCTGACTCACAAAAATTTGTCTTATGAAGAATAAATGTAGCCCCTCCCTGATCTCATCAGTGCTGGGTAGTTTTCTTAAGGGAAAAAAAAAATCTCTTAGCAATGTTAGTTCAAAATCCTTTGGATAAGAAAATAGATAATTCAGTTAAGCTTTAGGTTCTTTCAGCAAACATTAGCACTTCTGCCCCTTGGCAATTGTTCAAGATGGATTTGAAGCATTTAAGAGTCATTAGAGGTAACAGTTCCCATTCTACATTTCTTTCAAGGAGAAGCAACAGAAAAGATGCATTACCTTATTTCTACTACCTTAGTCAAGAATTAATTGTTCAAATGATAAGTGATTACCAGAACACAGACAAAAAAATTATTTGTTTACTTTCTTGATCACATACAGCTCTAAATCATCTTGTCTGGTTTCAAGATACTAAGGAAATTATCCCACCTACCTAAAATTGCTTTTGAAGAATATTACTGATGACCTACTTCACATGCATTTTTTAATAGTTTAAACCTCTGGGCTCAGCCTTGCAAGATTTATTCACGAATAATCTTTTTCAGGTTACAAATACAGATTTGAAGATTATCAAGGTCAAAATTTCAATATCTATGAAAAGGTGTGTATATAAAATATCTAGTATCAAAGCTTCAAAACAAATCATTCTCCACAGTAGTATATATTATAGCAAAAGTATTTTAAAAAATGTTTATATTTGTCTGTATATAAAATGAAGTATGCTTACAGTGTTTAAATGTAGACTGTGGGCAGTCAAAAGAAGAAAGGCTTGCCTTGACTGTTCTTTCTATTGTCAGGTAATGATAGAATAATATATAATAAGGTAAGTAGAAACAAACTTTTAAAAATAATTCAAAATGTTGCTTGTCAACTCATAAAAATGAGGAAAATTAACTAAATTCTTGTAACACTAACAAGAATTGTGTTATGTACTAGTAGAAAAGATCAGTAGGATTTTCATCCAAGTTCCCTTTTTTCAATAGGATGACATGGCAGCCTTGTTTTGAGCTAGCAGAGCTTGAATGTATCATGTTATGGGTACATCTAGTAATAGTACTGCAGTAGGTTATCTTCAGGCTACAACATGTTAGGCAGCAGTAAAGGTAGTTTGTTTTACAAGAGAAGCAGATTAAAAGATAGAAAAATACTTTGTATGTGACAGCAGTCCAAACATTGACAATTTTATCTTCAGTTCTGACTGGATTCAGTGAGAGCTGCACATGCTTAGTAATTAATAAAGCTGATGTCTATTTTAGTAAAATTATCTTGCATTACTAAAAGGTATTTTAAAACAAATACATGTAAAAGGCTTTTATGTCTATTCAATATTATATCTACAGTAAAACTTAAATGTGTTTATTTAATGTGTTTCACTCAGCTTGATGTTAAAAACAACCAGGCCATTTCACTGTTCAACCACTCTTCAGTGCTTTTCATGTTCAAGGCCCTAAGCCCTGGCAGTGCCTTTTTTATGAAGCCAAACACTCAGAATGGTCCATCAGGACAGCAGAAAGGGCCCAGAGCTGCTCTGTGGAATTAGTTAGGAGTAATTGTATGAGATGTCCTTGACAGCATATGTAGTGGCCTTTAAAAGTGTTGCAAGGCCAGCAGACCCTAGCAAGAAAGCGACTGTGGGTCTGTTAACAGATGTGGTTCATGGAGTTTCTTAAGGAGAAGGTTTGAGTTGCAGGGTTGAAGTGCCAGAACTATCACAACCTGTTTTGAAAATGTTGGAAACTTTGATCTTGCTAATCACTATATGGTTATCTGCCCCCCACCTTGATGTGGTTCTGTTGGAGTTCGTGATCCTATGGCAAAGTACAGCAATGTAAATTGCTGTACAGAAATGTAAATGTACTGTACAGAAATGTAAGCACTTAGAAAAGGGTCAAGAATCCCTCTCAAAGATAGTGTTTGTATGTAAAAATAAGTATAAAAATATGCATATACCTATAGAGGTCTTGCTTTAGAAGGAAATTCTAATCTAAAAAGATGTCCAGCTAAAACTCCATAAGAGTATTATAATTAGCAAAACAAAGAAAAATTTTAAAATTGTAAGACAACAGTAAAATGACCATAAATTCTGTCAGTATTAGAAAATCCACCTTGATACCTAAGCCAAAACTGTTCCTTTCCTTACAACTATTTCTTTCCCCATGCCTATCCCTATCTATTTCAGTTTTGCTGTGAAGACAAGCAAAAATGTCCATTTTATAAAGAAAAGTTAGGAGATCTGATGATTTTAGATGGGAACCATACAAAATGTTGCTGGGTTTTGTTTGTTTGTTTGGTGTTTTATTTGTTTATTTGTTTGTTTTAAAAGGAACCAGAACTCTTATGGTAAACCATGGAAGTTAACCACAAGAAATGAAATCACCAGGAGTTAATTAAGACCTCTGTAGCCAGAAAAAAGATAGTGTTGTACTGATAAGGTTTGTTTGGCTCTTTTCCCTTTTCCTCTGATCTATTCCTCTTTTCTAAATTAGATAAAAAAACTCCATGAGACATTAAATTGGCAGGCAAGTAAAGCTAAGATAAAGCACCTTTCAAACCCATAATACCAGGAAATTCAGAGAGGTAGCTATAACAATACTCTTACCCCATATTGCAGTACTCTGAGT
The DNA here is from genome assembly GCA_013400495.1 of Nicator chloris. NCBI lineage: Eukaryota > Metazoa > Chordata > Aves > Passeriformes > Pycnonotidae > Nicator > Nicator chloris. Next base: position 35,433 of record WAAE01010152.1, read on the forward strand.
GTGGAGTTTCTCATTGTTGACTGAGATAGAAAACAATCACATAATCTTTTGCCTCTGCCTCCCCTCAAAAATTTTTGTTTCAAGGTTGAGGAGTAGAGGTTTTTAATTGTTTACTACAACATTTCTGCTTCCCCCTGCAATGTTTTCTGCACATTGGGGATGTATTCTTATAATATTTTTGGGTTTATGATTGACAAAAATAAATACAACTATGTGAGAAAAATCAATGAACATAATATAAATCTAATACTTGTATTAGATGAGGCTTTTTTTTTTTTTTTAGTCATTCTGTTGCAAGCTCCAAAGAGAACAGGTATATAGATTAACTTGAGCTTGTACATGCCTTTGCAGGTTTAGGACATAAACTGCCTAAAGGAACTCACAAAATTATATGACTTGTGTTGTGTCAGGGAGTTTCCCTATCTCTCTCAGTACAAACATTTTCTTCCATGTGCAATATTTAAAAGCAATTTTCAGAACTGCAGCCTGCCCTTTGAAAATTTAAAGAAGTGCACTTATATGCCACCCTTGCGAGAAAAAGGAATGTTTGTTGGGGTTTTCCTCTTGAAATATTTCAAATTTACTGCAGGCCTGAAATACATCAAAGGTGCGTGTGATCTGAAGCCTCATAAGGTGTGTCATTTTCATCAGGGTTACAAGGGTCAGCAAGTGTTTTTAAAAACAGAAATCACCAGGAAGGTCCAACTTATTTTGTTGTTCATCTTCCTCACTTTTTACTGATGGCCCACTGGGTAGAAGGGATGAACAACTTTGCTGAGTGCTCACCTCTTTCACGAAGTAGTAGGAAGGAACAAAATTAAATAATGAAGTCCTGGTTCCACACACCCTTACTCACCTAGCACTTTGCATATGTTGACCTATTGGACTACAGAGACTTAGAAAGACATTTATTAATTTTCAAGAGAAAGGAAAAATTAGAGAGGTAATAGATCTCAAGCAGCTCATGACTCATTGTACCTTAGATATTCATTAGAGGGCTGGCACAATCCAGCCATCTCCTATTTTTCAGGGCTGTCTTTAGAGGAACTTTATCAGTCTACAGGAATTAAAAACTAACTGAGCAAAAAGTACAAATAATTAATCATATAAAATGCATTCACCTCTGTTCCAAATACTTTAGTTTGTATTTTGAACCATCAGTGAAATAAGAGGTGTGATACATCCAAATGTATCTAAATTATATATCAAAAATAATTTATAAGTGTTTAAGACAAATATTTCATTTGTGTACCATAATCTGTATGGTATGGTATGTTTCTACTTGGCTTTAGTGACACAAGTTTTGGGGTATTATGATGATGATGATGATGAAGATGATGATGATGATGAAGATGATGATGATGATGATTTGTTTTTAAACATGACTCATTAGGGTTTTGTATGCTGGTTATATAATGGTTCACTATCTTCCTGATAGTGACTATCTATTCTCTACTTTTGGCTTGCTTTTCTATTGTTCTTTCTAAATTATGTATATTTAGTTGATGACTGGAGGATCTGTTTAATTAATACAATAATTAAAGAATAGTTGTCATATTTAGTGTATATTAAATGTCTTAGGAGAAATAATTATTTTCTGCTTTCATTTTATTATTCTACAGTGTTCTTATAGTATGGTATCTGTTATGCAGAAACCTGATTACAAAGAAAAAAAATTTCAAGATCTAATCAGGTGTCCCTGATGAAGGAGGAGCTTTATGTTGTTGAAATTAAATGCACAAAGGAGTAAAAGGTGATGTTTGTGAAAATTATGGGAGACATATGAAAGTTTCATGAGAATTCAGATGAGCTTAAATAATGTTTGTGTACATTGATAAGAAAATGTACTTACTTTTTAATGTGGTTAAAAAGGCAAAAGGCTTCTAATGGATTTTCAGTGCAAGAGCTTTTAAAAAAGCTAATTCTCTAAATGCCAGATAACACCAGTTTAGGTGCTAAATAAATAAAGCAATATTCACCAGAATGAGCATGGTAAAATCAAGCTGCTTACAGTCCAAAAATGCTGGGGGAAAAATATCCACATTTTATTATTGTCTCCTGTGATATTTGCTGTTCTTCATAGTTAATATTTATCCTAACTATGGGTTTAATATTGCTTTGACAAAGAGGAGATATAATGAAAGAAAATATGCATCAATCATTAATATCAGTTCATTTTCTAATTTATAAAATTCAAATGTCCTTAATAAAGTCCACAGCCCTTATTTTTAAAGATAAAATCTAATCTACAGAGATATTAGTTAATTTTTGTTACAGTTTGTTTCATTTATTGTTCACTCATTAAATTTAATTTTACAAGTTAATATGTTGTGTTTTTATTAATATAGTTTGATATAGTTGCTACTCCCTATGATAGTATAACTTTTAAATTATACAATTTGCTTTACCCACAAAAAGTTTCCATGATACAGTCTTTTTTTTATTTCTTTTTTTTAAGACCACTCAATTTCTGCTGATTTCTTGGTGAAACTATTTTCTTTTTCATCACACTCTCTTATCCTTTTATTTAATGCCCACATAAGTGTTCTCCTGAACTTTGGATATTTGATGACAGGTTTGCAAGGTTCAAAACATTTGATTTGTTGGGCACTGCTCTCTGGAAATGGAAAACATGTAAGAAAAAATAATGTCTCTGGAGACTTGAATCAAATAAAAGTTGTCTCTCAGCCAATAAAAACATATGAGGACTATGCCTCTGCAGGATAATGATGAGATGCTTTATAGAACAATAATTCAAGTTTCTATTTTTGATGATGGATGGTTGCCTTCCTTTAATTGTACATCTCTTATAAAATAAGTTATGCAGTCTTTTACTACCCAATTTTGTAATCTCTCTCTACTAACTTCCATAGCCATTCAAGTGTCCTGTCTGTAGTGCAATGTCTACTCATCAAATCTGTAATCAGCACCACTTGTATAATGGTCTGGAGTGCTGTGTCACATCAGCTTTACAGCCTATGGACAGAGACCACTGTACATTTCTGAAGTTTTTCAGAGACACTGTCTCCTTGGATGTTGTCAGAGCTGCCTTATCCATGAAAAACCTTTTTCTACCCTAGCAGCTTGAAAATCTTTAGAGTATTCCCCTTAGGAGAGAAGACTTGTACAGTGTGATGACAATGTCCATCAGCTCCTCTTCAGAAAAAAACACAACAAACATAGTGTAGGTAACATCGCACTGAACAGCTTTCAGGGAATTCTTTACTGAAAATTATCTGCCGGGTTGTTTACGCTGTTGGGAAACAGATGCTTGGGAAAGAATAAGGCAAAGATTGACAAAGCATAAAGACTTGAAAATGTAAATCCTCTGTCTATCAGAGCTATATGAGGGTAGCAAACCACATTCTGTTTCACCCTTACCTCTCCTGAAAACATCCTTTGCTAGAGCTGGGAAGGAAAACTTGCCTATGCGTCTATCTGACCATAACATTTGGTTATTTATAAATTCATTGCTATTTCACTTGTACCTGCTCATACTTGTAGTTCTTCAGTAGCCAACATGCAGTAACCAGAACACATACATCTCAGCACAGTTTACCTGCTCCAATTTGAAATGTTTGCTAATGGCTAGGATAGGTTCTTAACCTAGTTTTTCTGCCTTTTGCCCCGTTTTTATATAAAATACTGCATATTACATCCAAATTTCGATAACGTAAGGCACTACTTTAGGCAAATTGCCTCTATGGGTAAGGCAGAAACATTTTTTATTTTCTAGGGCAATTAATTAAGCTTCTACAATGTCACTCCCACACTTAATCTCCATATGTTCAGTTATCATGGGGGAAAGAAAAGAAAGAAGAAACTGAAATGAAAACTCATAGCCACAACTCTGCAATGTATTTTTCAGACATCTAAGTCTCTGTCAGCTTGCTGGGATTTCATAACCTCTTTATTACATGCTTAGCTAATCAGCACATATCCTAATTTCTATACAAACAATAGCTCTGTCACTTTTCATCATATATTTAAAATAGAGGGGGGAAAAAAAGAGAAGTGTCACTGATTTTAGTACTTTTATTCTGTGCAGTTTAGGATAGTTACTATTTACCTTTGAAATACTACTTTTGATTTAAATAGTACTTCGCAAGTTACTTCTCTTGTGATGTATTGTCTTTGGTTCATTTAACGTCTTGTTTCATTTCCTTGCTAATTTGGAAAATAAAGTCCATACTTGCCTGGTAAGTTTTCTGGATTGCCGAAGTTCTAATAGGTCTTGTTGGAGACCCTTTTAGACTTTTAAAATTAAATATCTTGTGTGATGGGTGGACTCAGGAGAAAAAAGAAGTACCAAAAGCACACCGGAGCTACTGAAACACTTTAACACATGAAATGTTAAGAACTTGCAACTAGTGAAATGTAGCAATATTAATCTATACTTATGTATCCTTGGCCTGATACATTTGTTTTCTTTATGCAACATTCCTGTGTTTTAAGGCATTGAAAGTGTTTCCAGACAAAAGCTCCCACCCTTGCCTACAGTGTTTCAGATGCACTGAGTCTGGCTGATGAGCAGATGTGAGGGGGGCAGGATTTACTGTTGCATGGGATCAGGCTGGGATGGAGTTACTTTTCCCCGTGGCAGCTCCCCTGGTGCTGTGCTGTAAAGGTGTTGATAACACACCGATGTTTGGCTACTGCTGAGCAGTGCTGACACACCTCCAAGGCTGTCTCTCCCACACGGTCCCCCCAACAGCACACTGGGAAGGGGCCAAATTCTGGGAGAGGACACAGCCAGGACAGCTGATACAAGCTGAAGAAAGGGATATTCCATAACATGTGGCATCTGCTCAGCAATGAAAGCTAAGGAAAAGGGGATGGAGGCATTTGTTATGAGGTTTGGTCTTTTGGAGGAACCACTTCCCAGGAAATGACTGGACATCTCCTGTTGATGGGAAGTAGAGAAGAAATATTTTCTTTTCCCTTGCTTCTCTTCATGACTTTTACTTTTTCAACCCTGAGATTAGCTCAGTTGTTTAGGACATGGTGCTAATAATGTTAAGGTTGTTGATTTGATCCTCCTGTGGACCATTTACTTAAACGTTGGACTAGATTATTCTTTTGGGACTCTTCCAACTCAGAATATTCTCTCATAAACTACCTTTTTCTGACCTTTGCAGTTTTATTTCCCACCTTTTTTTTTTTTTTTTTTTTTTTNTGGAAAGGTGCTCTTGTGGAGTTTTTTTTAGGTTCGTGTCATTATATCCCTGTTTACTCGGCATTGCTGCAAGGTGGGAGTTTTCAGCAGCATTGAAAATTCCGTCAGAGAATCCCGGCCTGGGCTGGGTTGGAAGGGACCTTAAAGCCCATGAGGAGGGGCTCCTGCCCCTATCCCAGGTGGCTCCAAGCTCCATCCAGCCTGGGGAACACTTCCAGGCACGATTTTTTCCAGGAAATCCATCCCAGCCCCTCCTCACCCTCCCAGGGAGGAATTCCTTCCCCAAATCCCACCCATCCCATGCACTGCAGCTGCAATCCACCCCCTTTACCCTGCCCTTTGCAAACCACCTCTCTCCACCTCCCTTCCAGCTCCTCCAGGTCCTGGAAGGCCGCAATGAGGTCTCCATGGAGCCTTTGGAATACTCAGCACTTGGGAAAACCCAACCCTGCCCTTCCCTCCGGGCTCCAAAACCTGCGGCAGCCTCCTGTGGTGACCTCGGTGTCCCCAGCTCTCCAGAGCTCTGCAGCAATTCCTTTCCCTTTCCTTTCCCTTTCCTTTCCCTTTCCTTCTTTCTTCTCCTCCTCCTCCTGTTTTTCTCCATTTTGTCCCACCCTTCTTCCTTCCTCTCTTCTTTTTTTCTCCCTTCTCTTTTTCCCTGTCTGTGGAACCACTAAGGAATTCAGTAAGACTTCTGAATTGATTGTAACTATATAACTAGACATTAATAGAATTGTTCTTCTGTGTAAGGGCAAATAAAAGAGACATTGAGTGAGAAGATTTCCATGGAAACAATATTTCAGTAGCAATGAAAAATATTTCTCACCACGACATGCTAAAAATAACTTCACAAATAACTTCATAAAATTGGACTTTTTATTGATAGCATAGCAGCAAAAACCATAGTACTTTTCATCTGGATGATAATATGCCTCATTCTGAGTTCTGCATCACTAATTCTTTAATAGGATAACTTTGCATTTCCCAACCTGCTTTTTAAAGCCTCTTCTGATGTTAGCTATTCCTATTCATCTAGACAGAGGGATTACAAAGCAAAGTGGGCTACAACATGTTCTTGGTTGCTTGCAATTTCCCAAATTCTACATTGTCGTTCTCTCACAGCAATCTTAAGCTCGATTTCCCTGGAAAAGAGCAAGCAGCTTGTATCTGCACATTCTTTGCTATTGCAAGGAAGCTATGTCTTCTTTTACCCTACTTACAATTTTTATGGAAAGGTTGATTGGCAGTTCCTCTACAAGGTACAATAGAGCAGTTAAATTGGATAAGCAGTCCTTTGTGAGAACTCTCATTGTACTATATATTCTGCTTCTTCTGTCATTTGGCTTATGAAATTCCCTTTGGGATCTCACTTTTATGTTCGTATCTCCAATGGTCATGTACGTCCTCGGTTTTTGCTTTCTTTTGCTTCTGCATTTAATTTTCAAGTACAAATATAAAAGCATATGTCTGTGATGATTTGTGTCACTAATACTGCAAGGTGTACACAACTGGGTTGCAGACTGCAACTCTGTTTTGTCTGTAAGTGTTGTATGGTCGTACTTGTTTTCCCATGGTGCTTCATTATTTCAGTGAAGTAAAATTTCACTGGAATCACCTGTATAGTTGGTTTGTGTGGCTAACTGAAACGTTGTTATAAAGGAAGGAGTTCATTTCTATGGAATAAAGTACGACTGTAACGATTACTTGGCCAACAGACATGTGCAGCAGGGCTTTGTGGTCATCTGATGGGTCTTGTCTGACAGACTGAAAGCTTAGAACAGGAGTAGCTAAAGTAAATACAAACACCTTCTCATTTTTTTTTTGTCAGCCTATTTAAGCAGAAATTTTCTGCAAGAGCAGTTTAAAGGAAGAGGGAATGTTCCTGTCTTGTTGCTGACTGCTGGGCCTTCAGGGCTTATGAGATGTATGGGCTTGGAAGTCCTGTATGTAGACCTGCTACTTATATAACAATTTCTGACTATGCTTATTTTCTCCTTTGATCAGGTGAAATTGTGAACTTGTAAGGGTCATGCAGAAGGGCAATTGCTTATAATTATTTTCTGGTTTTGTGGCTGTTGTGTTTTTTTGTTGTTGTTGATTTTTTTTTTTTTCCTTCTGAGAAATGTGTGTTTAAGCTTATGGTGTAGTCAGATCTGGATCTTATGTAGACATATCTGGGTTTTGGCACTTAGAGGAAATGTCAGATAATTGATCTATGTTCTTGACTGGAAAAGTAGCACTTGGATTCCACCCACATTGTGAAGGCCTCAAAATGGGAGTCACTAACTGTATCTCCTCAGTTGCATTAGAGCATCCACCCCTAGGCACTTTATTGGGTGCTACAGTGGAGAACAATAGAGATTATACTCTTGTGGTGTTTTCTCTGCCAAAGACCTGCTCCTCTGTGGGTATTTGTGAGCCACTCCCAAGAAGAAGTGTGTTACCAGCTTAAGAAATGATCTGCAGAAAATTAGGGGAACTGTCACAATTCAAATATGTAAATACTGAAACACGAACAAAGCCTTTAGGAAGTTAGGGTTAATAGACCAAGACAACATAGTCTTCTCCAGTCATATGATGGTAGGGCAAATTTAGTGTTCTTTTGAACATGAAATTATGGAAAAAAAATAGTTTGAGATGTAAGATGGGGCATGCAATAATGAAATAATTATAACTTTGTCATATTGATAAAAAAAGGATTCTACAGATCAGTGTATCTTTCTTCAATGTTTTGTCCACCTATGTAGTAACACTTTTAGATCAATGCAACTGAAAGTTGAATATCTGTGACATATTTGTGTACTGGTGGGACAGAAAAGACCTAAAATTTGTGTCCTGAAGGAGACATTGAGACAGAACTCTGAAATGAAAGTTTGAAAGAACAGATTGGAGGTGGAGTACATACTCTTATTTACAACTTTCAGACAGAATGAACACAAGAGCTGAGATCATTGAAAAGATCCAATAGAGAGGTGAAAAGAAAATTCAACCAGTTTTAAATGGAAATTTTAGGTTAGGTAAGGACAGCCTGAAACCTTGTTAACTATACTGCACAGGGTTTTGTGGATTACAAAACAGATAGGGTCAGGACCCACCCATCTTGACAGTCTGAAATGTCTTTAGTCTACAGTGGCCTTTTCAGGAAGAGTCAATTATTTTTAAAAATAGTCTTAATATGCAGGTTGATTTGATGTGAATATGTTCTAATTTGGTACAGCTGCATCAATTAAATGAGTAATTTCTTTGTGCTTTGAAGTTTTGTGGCAATCTCATTGGTGATCATGCTTAAAAACACTTGCTTTGAGTGGACCATCTTCTTTGCACAGTGGATAAAAAAATACTGTGAGCTTCAGCATTTGCAGTCAGAACTCCTTTTAAATGGATTTTGGAATGTCAGACTGAACATACCCTCCTGCCTGTGATCCAAAGCAGTCACCCATGTGAAAGGTTTTCAGCCTCTATTTGTTTGTGCTCTTGGCTCCACTGGCAGTGTAGGTTTTGCACAGTTGATTTAAGCTGACTTAACTGTCAATAAGCAGTTTGCTACTGTTAAAGATGCTGGTAGCAGCCTAAGCAGAGTATGTAGACCATAACTTGGAAACCTTCAGTTTAAGAAACTGTTACATGACAGTTACCTTATACAACCTGTTAAATAGTACGTAGGATGACAGACTTGAAATGGGCTTGTAGTAATGAGCATCTTATGCAATAATTATCTTAACTAGATCCCTTTCTTTGCATTACCATAGCCTAGATGCAGAAAAGCATATATTTATGTGTATCTTCACTGATAGTTCATTTGACTCCACTGGTGACCTCCAACCAGGATCTCATAGACATTTACATTGCCTATACCTCAGGTTTACTCTAGCAGAGTCTGGCTTCATTCTGTAAGATGTGAATGTCCTCCTCAGGGGCTAACCTTATTCCTATGGAGTTTGGAAAGTGGGTCAATGCTGAAGTGGGACTTATGGGCAGCAAACATAGGTAGTTAATTCTAAAATAGGGAAATTCAAACTTTCCATTGCCTGTCGTCTGTGTTGTCTGTTCTTACCAGCAGAGTTCTGCAAGTTGGCCTAGGTCTGACCTGAGTATATTCAGAGATACTGACAAACCCACAGGAGTGAAAAGGTCACTGGAATGCATAAATTAGAAATTGGCTTACAAAACGTCTAATCCAATGAATGTATTCATAGAATGCTACTAAAGAAAACCTACTCTAAATCCCAACTGTGATGATGAAATAGTCTCCTTTAACTGCTAACCTGATGGTTAAACCTCTCACTTGTTAGATAGGGCACACTACTCTGGTTTCCTTTTTTAGGAGATTTCAACCTTCTGCTTCCTGGTGAAATATCAATCACTAAGGTATTTGGTATTGTGTTCTTGTAGCCTCTTCTGATGAAAAATAAGGAAGAGAAGTCCTTCTGTGGAAACACAGTGTTCACCTAGGTGAGGCCACATCCAGGGTGCCAGCAGCACTGGTGGGTGCCTGAACATATGTTGTGACTCTCCTCCCAGGCTGATAAGGAGGGCTCCTTCTGCTTGGGCTCCTTTAGTTTTTCAACTCAACCGTTCTTCTCACAAAGGATATGAGACTTTTCTTGTTCTTTGTTTCCCAGAAGTGATGTTCTTCTGTTCTTGTAATGACAAGAGGATTTAAAATTTTCTTAAAGTATTATGTAATATTACTATTATCTGGGAAAAGTTGGTTGTTTTCCTTGTGTTTTTATAAATAAGTGATCAGCATTTCATTCAAAGCCAAAATAAAGCTGAGAAGACAGTCCAATCTAACTGAAAGGATTGCAGGCACTATTAACTCTCCTCCAAAGTGGTAGCAGATGTTGCTTGAGAGAGGTGGGTCAAACATTGCTAGAGCTCTAGCTCTCCTCAGCACAGAGAAATGCTGCAGACTGGTCCCAGTGCTGCTAACAATTGTTTTGGTCCTCAGGTGCTAGCAGCATTTAGAGCGTTGGGGTAAACAAAGCTGCCAGCATTTTCAACACTGTTATCTTCTTAGAGCAGACCTAATCAACACTTGTTAAAATGCTAAAGGCCTTCTGTGCTCTGTGCTATAGCTCCCAGCTTTACTGAGTAGACAAATCAGTCAAGATTTTAGATTTTGACATGGTTTAGAGCCTTTGCAGCTTACAGAGTGTAGTAACACATTCAACTACTCCTGAAGAGCTGGGTTGGTGGTGAGAACCAGAGGAGGTTTGGAAGGAATGCAAGGGGTGAAGAAAACCTGATCATACTCCTTATCCAGGCAGGAGGTTACTCTTTGAGAATTGCCATCAGTCATCATCAATGATGTAACACAAATCTTCTGTTCTAGCAGAATAAAAATGATTATATATATATTTTTCAACTACAAGTTAGTCAATGAACTGCTCTTCCTTACTTTAAGGTAGATAATGAGCCAGACTGCATACATATAGTCTTGTGCATTTCAGTTGTATCAGAATACACTGGCACAGTTTTAAACTATAGATGGCTCTATTAAAATTTTTCTTTGTGTTCCCTGTGTCAAAGTCTTAGCTTCTGTGACAAAAATCATATTTTGATCTGTAAATCCTCACATGTGATGCTTTGCACTGTAAACCACAGGTTTTCTTTTCAATATGCGTCATACTGCAAAGTAGAAAAAAATCTTTTTAAGATTCAGAGATAAATAAAAATGTGTTATAAAACACAACTGGAAAATTTCATGGTGCCTTCTATTGTGCCTTACATGACATAAAAATATAGCTTAACATGAGATAATGAGGACACAAAGCTTAGTGAAGGCCCTTGGTTATTTTGGTAATACCTTGCCTGTCTGATTTATGTTTGTTTTGGTTTTATCTTACTTTTACAGAATATTTATTATTTTTATTATTAATATATTAATCAACTTGATTTTAAACTTTAGTTTCATTTATGTTATCTGTATATCTTGCACATTATATTTCGTCATATTATTATCAGAGTGTAAACTTTAAAGGCTTGATTGGAATTTTTTCCTAGCTTGTTCAGTGAGATTCTTGGGGAAACTCTCATTTCACTTCAACTGGTATTTCTCTTTCAAGTTTAGGATAACATTCCTAAAAATGGAGATTTAGTCTACACAGCAATTATTTGTCACTGACCTTTTGTGTTGCTACTCTGCCAAGTTCAAAGTACTGCAGAGTTGCCTCTTTTTTTCTCAAGTTTAATTTGTTGTTAAGTTCCCATCACCGTATATGGTGTCATTGTTTCACTTATTCTTTGCACTTTTGTTTTCTGACTAGATTTAGTGCAATGATTGAAAACAGAAAAGTTCTAAGTATGCTTTGTGGGGTACTAAAGCAGTATTTAATTTCTGGCAACATATTGTAGGTATTATCTCAGCTGTGTTGCAAAAATACTTAATATGGGTAGGAGGATGGAAGATGAGAAAGGGGCAATCTTGCTCTCCCTTATATGGTTGTAGAAGACAGACAAGGGTGTGGAAGGAGCAAACAACATCTCTTTTATAGCCTGTTCAAAGGTTTTTACAAGACCACAGGGTAGCTGCTGTCAATTTGCTCATCCCGAAATAGATGTTAGAAAACAATGGAGAAGTGGGGAAAAAAGGTCACTAGCTGGTCTGATGAATGAATATTTTACCTGCAAACATGTCCACCAGTTGACTTCTCCTCCTCCTTTACTGACACAGCAATTTATCTCAGGAAGATGCTGGGAGTAGCAGGATGCTTCTACAAAAAGCCTCAAGCACCCAGAAAGTTTTTTTTTTTTTCAAAAAAAAAATAATAATAATAAAAAACAAACCAAAAACCAATTAAAAAAACCACCTAAGCATGGTTCCAAACATGGAGATCTTCCAAAGGTAAGCTTTGAACAGTACAGATGATGGAAAAAGTTCAGGAAAAGGAAGGTGAGGAAAAAAAACAACCGAGCAGGGTAGTAAAGCTACAGTGAGATATTGAGCTTTAGATATGGCTTGAAAGCAAAGAAAGATGCTTGGCAGACAATGAGTGAGGTAGGAAACAACATTAAAGAAAGTAAAAGTTGAAAGAGGCAGAAAGATAAAAGAAATGAAGAAAGAAACCAAAGCTGAGTGTGAGGACACGAAGGGTCACTTGAAGCTTTACTGTGGTGTTACACTTATCATTTATTACACTTAATGCTTTTTACCCTATCAGAATGTCCATGTGTTCAGTTATCTAACTTTTCAGGGTCTTTCTCCACTTTTATTTCCTTTTGGAATGAGTTACATACTAAACATTTATTTCAATATATTTGTGTTTAAAGCCACCAGACAGTACCAATTCTAGTCCCTCTTTTCCCTATTCTGATAATGGAAGAGAAATTAAAAGCAATTTTTTTTTCTGTTTGTTCATGAAGCCAAAATGAACAAGGTTGAGATCTGAGACTTGTGACTCAGAATCTGAATAGCAATTACTTTTTAGCTGGGAAAAAAGAAATACACTGATCTGAGACTTGGCTTGGCAGGTTTTACATCTTCATTAAATATTGATAATCAAACATCATCTTTGTTTATATGGCATGTTGCTTCCTCTGGGTTTTAAACAAGGTGGATTTTTCGCAGATAGTGTTGAAGTCAGAAGCTCATAACGACTTATTTATATGTGATAGGAGTCTGTCAGTGTCTTTTGAACCATATGGATATATTCTGGTATTGTTAATGATGCTTAAAAGCTGTGGGGGTTTTGATATCTGATTTCTGACTCCAGTCACCTTAGAGATGCTTCTAATTAAGTCATAGTCCAATAAATAATCTGCATAAATGTCATGCTATATGTGGTCAATGCACTAGGGTGTGAACACTAAGGACATCAACATTTGAAATGGATTTATTCTGCAGTCTTGTTCTAGTTGTTTGCATTGTGTTTGCTTTCCAGTGAAACATATTCTGGTGATTTAAATGAAAAAAGGTTGCTTGTGTTAGTTATTAGTTATTAGGATTGATTTTCCTATTTTCAATAAATTAATAAATTTACTTTTGTATTTGTATTTGTATCAGGGTCTAGGGAAAGGCAGAAGGGAGGAAACAATTTTAAGGTGTTCAGAGGTACCATTTTTAGCTATTGTGAAGATAAGCAATGTCCTGCTTGTGTGTTTAGGTTCCCAAATCAGGGTCAGATCCTGCTTTGAGGTTGTTACCACAAGAAAGTTGGCTGCTGTTGGCTATGGCTGCCCTATGGATGGATGTGCAGGAGCTGCACAACTGAAGTCACTTGTAATATGACTGCAAACAGATTTCACTTGTGTTGCAGTGGAACGGGGAAGAGCTACCTCCATTTTACTTCCCCATGTTTCTTCTAATAAAATCACAAGAGAGAGAATTAAATCAGCAGTTTTTCACTTCTCAGTGATATCAGTACCCTGTGAGTTCATGGGAATGTAAAGTTCAGGATACCTACACAGTCAGCAATTTGAGAGGCAGTGCATGTGTCATGGTGATAAAGTTTGCATGTTGCTAAATCTGTGTAGATTTATTTGGTTCTGGCTGCCAGAGATGAGAGCGTGGAGCTGTATCATGAATACCTACTTCAAGGGTATATGACAGCAAAAGCATGTTAGAAGACATAGGCATATATAACTCCATTTTATATCTTCCCATAGCCACCCACTCAGGGCTCTTCTTGCTTCCACTGTGTGCATACAACAATTTTGGTTACCCTGTGGTCATCTGCAGCACTAGGGACACCTATGTCATATCACATATAACCACTTGTTATATACAGAGGATCCTGGCAGATGTTATCAATTTACTGAAAGGAAGCTGGTTGAATCTGCTGCAGTTTCAAGTTACTGAGTAACACCCAGATTATACAACTGAGAAACACCCAGATTATACAACCACAGCCTCCCACCACCCTCCTTTCAGAAAGCACTCAAATTGCTCCAGCCATCATCCACTTTTTGCACTCTACTGGACTGGATCCACTATTTTTCCCTAAGAGGGCAAAACTAATCCAAGATACAGAGATACCATTTAAGCAAGCTTGATGGACTATTAGAATAATTTATCAAAGGAGACGGTGGATATTTGTTCAGCTCTTACAGACTGTGTTTCTATTTCATAGACATACTGTAGTTCAATCAGAAGCTCTATACAGAAATTAGTTGGATTAAAATTGATGACCTAGATTATCGCTGTGAATATATTTGTTTTGTAAACAAAGTCCACGCAATAATCTGCTTATATCTAGCTGCAAAGAATAGGTAGGCATCAGTGTAATTTAAATAAAATAAATCTAAACATAAATGTAAACTGCAGAAATCCTCCCTGAAGTCAGTACACCTATTCTGGTGTAAACTGGCACAGGTTTGCAGTGAATCACAAGCAAGTCATAAATACTGTTTCAAAATGAAAGAAGTCACATAGAATATTGATATCAAAAAAGCAAGGAGTAAAGGTGAGTTACTATTACCAGCTCATTTTGTTTACCAGAGCAATCACTGGCTATGGAGGAAAAAATTACTTGATAGTTTCTCATGAGTAAGTTTTTCCATTGTATCTTTTATGCCCACACGCAGCAATTGAAGATGCAATGAGTTGTAAAATGGTTTCTGAGATTGCATGCCAGTGGCAGGCTCGGGGCAGGGGTAGGTGTGTACCTGCTGCTGCCTGGGGCTGCCATGCAAGGAGGGATGCCAGGACACCCTGCTGTCCCGGGGCTGCTCCTGCTCTGGGCTCAGGTTGGACCTTAGGACCAGCACCAAATCTGTTTGTCAGTGCTAACAGAAACCTAACATTTGAATGCCAATTTTGTCAGTCAGCAGATCTGAGAAAAGCAGGAGAAAGAAGGCTGAGTGAAGCCTGGGTATTCCATACTAGGAAAAATGGGCAATAAATTAATTATCTTGCACAGGAGTCACAGAAATCTGGACATCCAGACAAGGAGGGAATGGGGTGTTGAGTCAGTCTTTCCACTGGAAAAAGTAACTGGTACAGCTAATGCCCTGAAGACCACCACCATGCCTTCCACTTACTTGTTGATATGTGTCTGACAGGGGGAGATGGAAAGATGGAGAGCTGGGGTATCATTCCCAGAGCAGACAAATCTATCTTGTCTGTCATCAATTCCATGTGCTTGGTTTATTTTCATGTTAGCCTTCAGCTCTAGGTTCATTAATTAGTTGTTTGTCTGGGCTTTTTTCTGCCATTTTGTTTGACACTGCTGAGAGATATCTTGCATCTGTTTCTTAAATTGAATATTTTGTGATGAGAGAATCCTTTCTGACTGCACGTAACATGCAAACTCAGCAGCTCAGTTTTTCTTCTTCCCATGCTTTCCCCAAATGCCAGACAGCAGCACTCATACCTGTACAATAACAGGCCAGAAATCAGCCTGAAAAGAGATGCAGTTCTAGTTTCTTTTCAGCTGAGTGACTATGTTTTTTGTCACTTTTAACAGTGAGTTGAACCATGTTTCTATAGATGTATGAGAATTATGCCACCCTGACAGAAGTAAAGTATGGAAATTAATGTACAAGACCAGCTTGACCACTACTCTTCAACAGTGCAAAACTGCTTGATTAATCTGGGTTTACACTGCTTCATGTTGCCAAACAAAATAAAGCTAGATTTGATAAAAACTAATATATCAGATAATAATTTAAAAGTGATAAATTTATCAGGAATTTCCTGTATTATCTGGTTGTCTGCATATTTCCCTACTCTTAGAAATACATCCTAAGACATATGATAGCAATGGGAATTTCAGTTACTGTATGCATTACAGAAGAGATCACACAATTTTGTTCAGACTTGAGAGAAAAGAGTGGCCAGAAAGCAGTGCTAGATTCAAGAGATTATGAAAAATATATTTACAGAAGTTATATTTGACTGGAATAAACTGTATAATTGATCAATGTCCAAGGAGAACACTTCTCTTTTCTGGCACGCTTTACCTGTCACAAGAAAAGCCATGAAGAAAGAAATGAGACAAGCTGACACAAAATTGTGAGTTTGAGTGACCTCTGAATGTTCAATACGGCTTTGTCTACAACAGTATACAGTAAGTCATATATAAATGAGTGTAATTTCCCGATTGCAATAAGTTCTGTGATGTTTACCCTCAGACATAAAGTGCACACTTTGTGGCCTCTACAGGGTAGCATGGAGGAGAGGAGAGGAAGCTGGATATAAAATAAGACCACAGTGCATTCTCATAAGCAAAAAAAATTCAAGTTACTAAGACTTCAATGGCTTTAATGGTTTCTTTAGTCCTGAGCACTGGTGCTAGAAAGAATAGAGAAAACATGCATTGACTGAGAATTCATTTTGCAGATGTGTGAACTCTTTTCTGCAAAACGCTGTTTGATCAGTTTTGACCGCACCTTTCCTGTCTTCTAAAAAAAGCTGAAAATATAAATGAGGAATTGTGGTTAGAAACTGAAAACACTTATTTGGTTGCATGGTTACAGGCTGTGAGTGTATAATGTCTGTTAGGGTAAATGGATTTACATTATTATCAGCTCTCAGTGTTTTGTGAGGTTGTTTCTATGTACAGTTTCTAGAAACTATTGTGTAGGTGAACAGAGACTTAAACTACAATTAGTGTTTTGCTGAGTTGGATCAAAAAGGAAAAAGAATGACTGAAATAGTAAGTAAAGTTCTATATGTTGGAAATGAGAATAATGTTTACATCTTACTGTAATTTTGTTGGGGCATTAATGGGATTTGGCTCTGCATTTTTGAGGGGAAAAAGGAATGAAAGATGTCTCAAAATAGCAATTGCAGAACATAAACTGTGCACAACTGTCCCTGAATATTCTTAGTATCTTGAACTCTGATAACAGGCAGGGTTACCATATCTTCAGTTCATGCCTGGCCTTTAGGTTAACCTGGTTTGGATGTGCTTTGCATTCAGTATACATGAGACAGCTGCTTCCACTTACAAGTATTTCACAGTCTGAAAATAAAGCAAGTACCTTCAAAAAAATGGACACAAGGAGCAGTATCAGAAGTTAGGCATTTGAAATGCAGTGTAGGCTCAGGTATCTATACTAGATAGAAGAAATTAAAATAAATAATACAGAAATGCACCTGTATGACTTGAACAGGGTCCTCAAATCATTAATGAACCTAAGCTTCCTGGAAAAAGTCCCATGCAGGGACATGCAGTTTGGTAGTTAACATAATATCCTGTGAGAGGGAAGTGGCTACTCAGCTTCAGCTCCCCACTGGGTACATTGCAGGAATAAAAAGTAATGTAAAATTCAGAAAGTTTCCTGGAAACAGATGATATAGTAATTCTTCAAACAATATGCTGTTGATTTAGAAACAAAATGGAGCAGCAGCTGAAATGAAAGTGAAGCAACAGGACAAAATGTCACAGACACTGTTATGCAAATCCTAATGGTATTTCCAGAGTGTTCTTATCCTCATTGCAGTCACTGGTAAGTTTGTTGGTTGCTCCCAGAAGGATGTATAGAGGCAGTCTGGGTGTGTGTAAGTACTGACCCTGTCTAGCAGAACTTTATTTCTACGGTGACTTGGATTTATGAGGGTTTGAACTATACAAAGCCTCACTAGATCCCCAAAATTTACTTGCTAGCAGGGAAAACGTTGACTTGTTATCCAGCTGTCATGATGTGTTCAACCATACAGCTACCAGACTTGGGATGAAGGCATCTATCTATTCAATCTGTCTGTAGAGAGACAGTAATAAAACAGCACTACTCTAGAACTGTCCTCTCATTCTTACTAGCACAGTAAATGGAGCATAAGACTTTTCTCAGACAGTCCTAAAAGGGCATTTTTGTAGCAGGCCATTATACTGTGCAAACTGGTATAACACTCGACTGAAATAGAAATAGGCTGATTTATGCAGAAGGTGTCTTCTGAAAAAGAAAATCTTCTTGCAGAAGTCTGTACTGCTGCAAAACTCTTGGGAAAAAATGCAAGCAGGCCAACAGAAAATAAAAAGCCAAAACATTTTAGGATTATTACATTAATTTTGCAATCTATGTACATACTACTAAAATGAGTTGTAAAAGATGGGCTGATGACAAAATGATGTATTAGATGATGGAATTAAAACTAGGTGCTTGCTACATTAAGAACACTTGATAGTTCAACATCATCATCTATATATTTATCAGCATAGTGACTGAAATGGCATGTAATTTGCTTCTGAAAGTGCTCTCCTTCAGTCCTTGGGTCTTCAAAAGCCATTAAAGCAAATTAGCCACAAAAATCTAGAGATTAAAAATAGGCTGCCAAATAGCTGGGCGTGGATTTTCAAACTCATATGTACAGTAAAACCAGATAAAAATTTGTTCCTGCATTTGCAATCCATGGCAAACATCAGGTCTGGCAATGGTTATAATTGAAATCTATGCAAAAAAATCTATACCTTTAATAGACATTACACATTAAGTTCACTAAAAGTTAATGTTTTCATTTTTTTTTAAGTGGCAAAAGAGTGTTTGCTTGGTTGTTTTTTTAAGGCAATCCAGCTGTTACCAGTACTCAGCAGAAATTGGATGTAGTTTAGAAAAGTTTGTCTGCTTAATCTAGCTCTGGTATATATAAGCATGCATGTCTGTAGAGTCTGCAGTATTAAAGACAAGGAAAACATTTGGCAGAGAGGAGTTATCTGAAAGGGAGGTTACAGACTGCATAATGTTGGTAAAGAAAGCTCACACTGTTTATGTCTGCACCATATGGCCCATGTGTTTACGAAGTAGTTCAATACTTATCTCATTCCTACCCAACATTCTCTTCCTCTTATTCTCATCTTCACTTCCTTGTTTATTTTTTTTGTTAACATCAACAGTATTGTTCATGGACGAGACAGGCATGAGAACTGGACTTTCATATGAAGTTGTAATTCCCCTTACTATTTTTTTTAATTACTTTTGCACTAGTCAGCATCTGAGCTAGGTGTTAAGTGTGTACAATCTTTAAACATGTGAACAGAAATTCGTCAAGTCCAGTTGGTAACTGAGTTCATTGAAACTATGCTAAAAGGGAATAGGACCACTTGTGCCCAAAGAGTGAATCCAGAGGAACAAAAAATGTTGTGTGAGATTATCACTGGATTGGGTTGACAGCAAGCAGTTGGATGTTAAATGGTTAACAGTGAAATTTAACAAAACCATCATCCAACTGAAGATGGACACTGATTCAGCCAAATCATGTTTGGTTTATTTCCTGCTAGCTTGGCTGGTGATACCAGTAGCCAGCCAAAGGAATAATGAATTCCTGTTACTGCCACATTGCTGTCCTTGCCTAAGAACAGCTGATTATATTTATTATCTCTACCCCATCTTATATCAGATACTTAAGATATACAAGTAGAAACGCTTTCATATTATCCTTGTGTAATCCCATAGGCCTCCACTGGCACTACTAATGCTGCTGAGAGAGGCAGTATTGAAGTACCTGAAAGATCAAAACCTGTGCTTTTAAACCAACAGACAAACATACCTGTATTCACATTTGCATATACATTCTGGCATATATGAGAAGATGTATCAGGCTGACAGATGAAAACACATTTAGCAGCATCAAACTGCTAAGGATTGAGAATGAGCCAGCAGAATGACCTGCTTGCAAGGAGGGCCATCAGCATCCTGGATTGTGCTAACTGGAGCACAGGCAGGAGATGGAACTGATTATTCCCTTTTACTTGTGAGACCACATCTAGGTATTTCACCCAGTTTTAGGCCTTCCAATAGAGGAAAGTCATAATGAGCAAGTTCAGCAGAGGACCACCAAGTTGTTTGGGGCTGGAGTGCCTGACCTCTGAGGAGAGACTGGGGAACCAAGAGTAGTTCAGCCTGTTGAAAAGAAGGTTTTGGGGACACCCAATGGCTGTCCTCCACTCCCACAATGCTCAGTACCCACACAGTACCAAGACAGAGACAGGCTCTACATGGTGGTGCATGGGGGGATGGAAAAAAACCAGTGATGATTTATCAAGGGTTTCTACCTAATAAATATTTCTTTTACCATTTTGAGGACAGTCAAGCAATGGTTGCCTACAGAGATTGTGCAGCTTCCATCCTTTGAGGTTTCCAAGGCCTGACTGGATATAAGGCTCTGAGTAATGCAGTCTGATCTCAAAGGTGAATCCATTCTGAGTGAGAGTTTGAGCTATAGACTTCCTGAAATCCCTTTCAACTGGAATTATTCAGTGATTTTATGATTCTTTGATTCAACATGGATGAACACATTTCCTACACTGAACTCTAAATTAAGCCCTACTTCATCAAAAGAAAATGGGAGAGTATTCTGCTATTACTTGTGTTCTGGCTGTGATTAAAAAAGTAAGATGTTTCTCAGAGGAAATTTCTCTCTGAACAAATATCTATATCTATGTGCTTCTTGCATCACTAAACAGGTAAGAGTGATGTTAAGTGCTCAAGGTTGCTAAATGAATCTGTGGCAGAGGGAGTTAGCTCAGATCTCTTGGGCCCCACTCTATTATAAATTTAGTTGTGAAGACATGGTCCCACAGGTTTTCAATTCTCTTATTCTACTATACACACACTTGTGCTCAAAATGCCCTATTGAAAACAATAATCTAACTAAATCTGTTGTTTTAATACAAAAGGCTTTCATTCCTTAAAAAAACCCCACACAGATTCAGCAGTGGGATCAAATCATGTTCTATTTTAGAGAAGGGTTAACCTGTGCCAGTCATTTATATACCCTCATCTGTAATAGCCATATAATCAAAAACTTGCTTTCTATTTATTCTAGCTCTAGGCGAGAATCACATTTATTTATGGCTAGTTATTAGAATAGTATATGCACTCCAAACAGGACTGGTATCTCATTCATCGTAGGTGCAAACACGTAGAAAAGACTGTTCTGCCTGTGGAGAGTTTTCATGATTAGCTAGATGCTTGGTTATCAGAGGCATATGACATCCATATTTCAACTAAGCCGAGCCTTTAAATTCATCAGCCAACATTCCTTAGAGGTGTCTCTACACAGAGGTCTTTGGGTTCATACATGCTAACCTCTGTTTACTTTTAAAATCCGCTGAAAACCGTATGTAAGAAATGCAACTAAACGGAAGTGCAATTGTTCCCCATTTGCTAACTTCAGAGTCCTCTTCAAGGATGTGAACCACCTGTCCCCTCACTGGATCTCCAGTAATACTCTAAGTCTTGCAATTTACCCGTTATGGTATGGAATTAGTTTCTTCCTTCAGCTATCCTCATGTCAGTGCCTGATTTCCTGACAACTATTCCTGTCCATTTTACTTTCACCAGGGAAATAGCAGACAGCATTGATAGCATTTTGACCATTTCTATTCTGTCTGGAATCTGTAGAACCTCTTCCTTCCACACGGTTAGCCTGCTGAGATGAAGAAAACTGTAGTTTGTCATTGTTTCTTCTTCTTCTCATTACAACTGATCCACAGCACCTTGTCTTGTCCATGGCCACAGAATGAGTTTTCTTCTATTTACCTCATCAGGTGTTTGCTCCTATTCTTTTAAAACCTATGACAGAAGCACAAAGCTCAGAATAATCTAATTACCTTATCAAGCGTCCCATGTTGAGCCCCATGCTACTCTGTTGAGGTGACTACTTGTCAACTAAAATAGGTAGTAGGTTAATGCTGGCTTAAACACAAGTTTTTACAGTGCAATAGAGGTGCTCAGCTAATATATGTTATGTCATTCAACTTCCAAAATACCTGACGTGATCTTTCTTTTTTCAATTTGGAGAATGGCTGCTACCCAAACTGAAGAGAACTGTGATAATAATTACTTTTGTTACAACACTTTATGGCTTCTGTGTTAGAAATTTACAAAGTCATTACGGAGAGCTATGCTAAAGAATTTCACCATGTACTTTGCTTTAAGTGCAAAATAAGTTACATTTGCAATTTCATACACAAACTGGTTGATTAGATTAGCCCCTCAAGCAACAAGTGTTTAGGCAAAATAAAACTTGCTATTTAGAAGTGCTTTTTTTGTGTATATGGACTTTTTCATGATAGGAGTGATATTGTTGTCTTGATTTTGTAATTGAATTACCTCCACTTGAAATTCAAATTAATTAAAGATAATACAGAACCATACTATATTTAAAGACCAAGAAAAGTAAGAAATTATTAGAATGGTTCTGGAGATTGTTTTGATAACCTGGGTGGAGAGAGGGGACGGATGGAGAGGAGGGAAAGGGGGTTTTGTTTACACAGAATTATAGGCATTGAAGGTGAGCCCCCATTGTGATAGTGTAGCTAAAAACTCTGATGTGGCTCTTAACAGTAGACATAGACCCCGTTGCCATGGAGGCTCTATCACCTTGGTGCTCATGCAAGCAAATTCTGCTGGAATAGTATATCCATTTCACGTGTCCAGAAGTCAAGAGAAGTATTGGAAACGGAGAACAAGTGAAAGGAACAGTTAATTGGGAGGATGATAAATGTGTTAGCAAAGAAGTCTTCAGCACACACCTTATCTGCATTTGAAGTAAAACGTGTTCAGTTCTGAATTAATGAACATGTCAGTTTTGGGCTTTGGAGGTTTTTTTGTTTTGTTT
>WAAE01010153.1:0-16656 GCA_013400495.1 Nicator chloris
TTGTAACAAAAGCCAGCATTACAGCTCTTCACACTACCTAAAATAGAATGATTCTATACAACCCTGAAGTCAATATGAAAACTGTACAGATATGTTCAGATTGAATTTTGTGAATAAAATGTTTCTGACAACTCAGCAGTTGAAGGGATGCAGAAGTTCATCTTATAGATCCTGACTGACAGACCTGAATGAAATACTGCTAAGCAAAAGTATTTAATTATCTAACTCATCTTTCAAATAAGATGGATCGCTCATCATTTGTGTTATAGAGGAATATCTTCTAAGATAAAACTGGGACTTAAGACTGTACGTGGTACTTGTAATGAGCTTCCAAAGGAACAAAGTGTCACTGTTTCCCTGTAGGTAAACCTGAGTGTATTTAAATTCAGTCTGGAAAAAATTTGTTTTACAAATTACTCATTACTTGATCTCTTAAAGGAACAGATTGGAGTCTTTTATATAAATACATTTTTCAGTTTTTCTCTACTTGCAAAAATATCCTGTCTGCCTTAGATCAGGAAACTCTTCATAATCAGATGCATTTAGTGGAAGAGGGCATAGGACTGTGTTAAAATCCTGGAAGGGGGAGGAAAATGGCGCAAGTATATTCAGAATTGTGAATATATTTAGGAGTATTCTTACTGTGATAGACCACTAGAAGTACTGGATGGACAGAAAAGTTGATAAAAAATTGAAGCCATGCTTCATTCAGCTTCCGACCTTTTAAAGGTGTGTGTCAAGTCTAAATTTAACTTCTGAGTTTATCTTTGACCTTTTGTCACTAAACTTCTCTTCCAGCCATTCTGTTTGCTGTGATACTGAGTCTACTAAGGTGGAGGGGAGTATGCCTGACTGTTTCATAGTCAATCATATTTAGCATTCATCATGTGAGAACTATACTTAGGCTGTACAGTATATATGTCTAAAGTAATAAGTTGTGCAATAGGTGTTTTTGTCTATTATCTGTATTTTGGGAATTAATATTTTTGAATTTGAAAGAATTGCTGTTGGTTAGGCATTACCTTTTTTTGCTTGCTTAGTGCCTGAGGAGTTCTCTCTAGTTGCATAAAGTACTATGAACAAATGGATCAAAGTGTTCAGACTTCACTCCTTGCATTGCTGCATTTTGTGAGACTATGGACACTTCACTTACCACTCTATCTTCATTCATTCTAAGTTCCCTGTCTCCTGCTGATTCTGGAGGAAGCTAGAAAGCTTAATTTATTGCAGGTTCCTAGCTTAAATGTACGTCACCACATTATGCGAGTTTTCCATGTTGTAAAATTGAGGAAAATAAGTGTCCTACATTCTTCATTTTCTGATTCTAGATAGAAAATATTTTGGTATTTTTCTGTCTTAAGGTAACTGAAACAGAAGCTAGTTTCCAATTAGCAACTCCTTTTTATGATTTTTTCAGATGGCTCAAAAGCAGAAGTGTTGTGCGGGTCCCCTTCTTTACCCACTGCTGTCAAACATGCTGGTAGATTAAATCAGGTAAACACCAGGTGTCACTTTTGTTTCATCTTTTACTTTTTATATGTTTTAAAATCCATATAAAGTAATTAAGAAAAGTTTTACCTAAGATTTCAAGGAAAACCTTTTATGTTGTGAAATTAAATACTTAAGTTTTGTTGCTTCATTGATGTGTGTATGTTTTTATAGGGAATGCTTATGCATGAAGAAAAAAAGAAACAAAAAGGAAGAGTATTCTTAAGTCCCCAGTCAGGTTTGTATATGTTCAGTTCATTTCAGAAAATATGTGTAAAAGCCTGGCCAGTAGAGGGAGGGAGGCGATTCTGCCCCTCTGCTGTGCTTTGGTGAGACCAAACCTGGAACCCTGCATCCAGCTCTGGGGTCCCAGCATAGGAAGGACATGGACTGGTTGGAGTGAGTCCAGAGGAGGGTGACCAAGATGATTAGAGGAATGGAGCACCTCTCCTATGGAGAGGCTGAGATGGTTGGGGTTGTTCAGTTTAGAGAAAAGAAGACTTCAAGGAAGACTGTTGTGGCCTTTCAGGTCTAAAAAGGAGGCTGCAATAAAGGTGGGAATAAACTTTTTAGCAGGGACTGTTGGAATAGTAAGGGGTAATGGTTTAAAACTGAAAGAGGGTCAATTTACATTAGATTAAAGAAAATTTTTTACAATGAGGAGGGTTAAACACGGGCATGTGTTGCCCAGCGAGGTGGTGGATGCCTCATCCCTGAAAACATCCAAGGTCAGGTTAGATGAGGCCCTGAGCAACCTAATCTAGTTGAAGATGTCCCTGCCAAAGGCAGGAGGGTTGGACTGAATGACCTTTAACCCCAATTGTTCTATAATTTTAAGATTCTTCATCAGTCCTTATAGGAACTCTAGCTAATTTGCTGAACAGAGGGGCAGCTTGAACAGACTGAAGCCACCTATTTTTTTGATCTGGAAAAGTGTCCAAATTTTGAGTTTTGTTTTGGAAGCAAAACTTGGGCATAACAATTCTGTGCCTTTATATTACTGACTCTGGTAGATTTATTTTGCAGCAGGGTATGGTGGAGTTGTATCAATCTCTCCTGTTTCAGCTTACATGGGGTTCTCTGATTCTTCAGGGACAAAACATGGAATGCTTTTTTGTGAGTGTTTCTTGCAGTAATTATCTAGAATTATACATGACAAACTAACTTAGGAGAGATTATCAAACCACATTCTTGGTCTGAGCTGCAAAAATGCAAACAAGTTAAAACTACATTTAGAAGTAGCAGTGAGATTGTATTGTAAAGGCCTTTATGTACTCTTTCTGAACCAGAAATGTTTTGCTTTAAATGCCTGATTAACAATGTAGCTTCCTTACAGTAATTTCACACACTTACTATCAAGTACAATGAAGGTTTTAAAAACTGCTGCTTTTGTTTTAATTAGAATTTCTAGTACAACTCTGCAGACCTTTCAGAAGCATGGATATATAATACACTGATCTCTCTGCAGTTGGAGGGGGACCTAATTAGTTTTTGAAGTTTGTAAAGACTTGACTGCAATTAGGTATCTCAAATTAAATTACCAGTTTTGTTGGGAAGACACATTGGATTTTTTTGTCTGCACTGGAAGGCTTTTTCAAATCTAAGTTTGGGGATTTTGTAACAAAGTGGTTTGTCATTAGGTGCTTAGATCAAGAAAATGCTGGTTTTTAACCTTATATTTTATTATTTCCTACTGTCCTTCAACAGGTAATGATCTGAAGTTAATCTGTATGCCCTTCCATTATTGTTTGACTTGACAGTGATTTTCTCGCATCTTTTTGTTTCAGTTGGTTTATGTGGGGTGTTTGTTTGTTTGTTTGTTTGTTTTTTAAAAGGCAAATAATACCTTTAAAGCATGATGCTTTCTTCTTCCCAATTTAGGCAGCCTTTCCAATAAATACATGACTCAGGGAAAAGCCTCACAGAAGAGGACCCAGCAAGAATCATGAGGGATATTAAGCACTGATAGAATGCGACACAGGCCCATCATTCACTTAAAGGAAATGTCTTTGACTAAAGCATCTGAATTCACAGGACAGCAGCATAGACATCTTTCAACTTAAGTTCAATGAAAATATGAGTGTTTTCTTTTAGATTGCTAGTAAAAGCAACTGTGGATTTTAATACAGACCCCTGCTCTTTAATAGATTGTTTGAGCATTTTAATAGAAAGCCATGATGTTTTGTATCTGTTTATTAGGTAATACATTTAGAAAAGGGCAGGTACTAAAAATGAACTGTTTTCAGGGTTTTGTTGTTCCACCTGACCATTTTAAACTGCACTAAAACTATGTGCTAGCCAAATAAATTATATTTTCTTCCAAAATGAATCTTTTGAAGGAGCAAATTATCTTTATTAATGTTGATTGTTTACTGAATCCTTGTGTAAGTGTTTGAGATGTTTGTAGAATGCAACATTCTTTTTTTATTTCTCCAGAGAACTAAAAACATAGACACTAGTCATCATATGTAAAACAATCTCTGGACAAGTAGTGCCACTGAGATTTTGTGGGGTTGTTTTCTGTTCTGTGATTTTATGGGAGTTCATTTGCTGCTGTGCTCGTGTTCAAGAAGAAAGAAAGGAAGATTAGGTAACAGGTCAGTCCTGTTTTGTTGCTGCTAAGAATCTTTTTCAAGGCCTTGGGGATACAGACAAAAATGCTTTAAGAAGTAGAGGTATTATATTTGGCAACTGGGGAAAAATACATGTCCGTTTTCATGAAATGTGAAGAGTATCCTTGTACCAGTCAAGAATTTACGTTCATTAGTTAGCAAGAAATTGAGCTTTACTTGAAGTCCTTCCAGAGGTGGTAATGTACCATCTTACCTTGTTCAGAAAAAGAATTAGTTATGTGTTAAAATTGAAACCACTGTTAATTTATGAATCTGAAATAAATTTAAAAAAAAGGTGAAAATCAGATTAAAGTTTCTCTATTTTTTTTCTGAGGTTGTAGTTTTCAATATTCTTGACATAAACGTATAATTAATGATAACTTACTATAATTATCTGGATTTAGAACCATCATGTTCAATTTTTTTTCCCTATCAATCTATTTTTATGGAAGTTGAAAGCTAGAATTGCCAAAGGGGTCTTAGGGAACTAGCATCCTAAGTCTTGTTTTGGTTTTCACCCATCTGAAGCCATCTATCCATGAACTTTTAGATGTGTTGCTTTCACAAATAATTTCTACTGTGTTCTTTCCTAAACACATTTTCAAGCATATTATCTTCGTGCTTTATTTAGGTTTCTGTTCAGAGTTACCTCCAGTTTTGCTGGTGGGAATGAAGTGTATAAACCTGTTCTGACCCAGGTGCATACTCTGTCCTTAAATGATATGGAGGGACATGCAGTTGTTTATTTATGCTGCCTTTTTTATTAGAAAAAAGTGCTGTCATCATATTTCAAAGAAATTTCACATGCTTTTGATGTCCAAGTTCCCAAAGTTGAAATATGTTTTATGCTGTGAATAGTAGGTTATCAGTGCTGAGAGATTGAAAAAGATTAAGTTTTTTCTGGTTTGCAACATAGTTAACTGTCTTAAACAGGTAAGTCAATGTCATTTAGCTATTTAACTACTAGATCACACACATCCATTTTCCCTAATGTAATTGTTCTGGTGAGGTTTGTTTCATAGCTATATTTAAAATTCTTTGCCCATCTGATAAAATTTTACTTACATTTATTTATTACACAGCAAATTCTTGTATAAACATCACATTTTTATAAGAATCACAGAAGCCACATTAAAAAAATGATCTTCATTAGTGAGTTTCCAGGGTTTGAAATAGCTGCTTAGAATGGGAGTTTTCTAACATGGAAAGTTGTTGGCTTTTTCTTCCATGATAACTCATCAATATTTCTTGTTACTCACTTGAACTTGTTAGATTTTAACACTCGTTTTTGCTTTTATCTTCTCTAAGAGAAGGCTATTTTTCTAGCTCATGTCCAGTCTTCCAGGCAGAGATTGATTCAGCAGACAGGGGAGTGAGGAGTGATGATTGGAAGCATCCTGGGGAAACTAAAGCTCTTTGTGCCTGCATGGTAGATTGGGAATGATGGAGGTATTAGCTACATTTGCACATGAGCTTCCCTCCTTCAAGTGTACTGACTTGAGTACAGTAGTGCATCAAACTCCCCTGCCCCTAAGTAGGAGTAGTTTAGTTGAGATGTGTGCTCAAGGTGCATGAATTATGTGTGAGAAGACACACTTTTTGAAGCTAAAGAAAATGCAACTTTCTTTATACACCTGCTATCTTTAAACTGGAGGTAGTAGTACTGTGCCTCAGTAAAGAGCAGTGGCGTAATTATGTATGTAAAAAACATACAACACATCTTACTTACTACTATGCTCTTCAGAACTACTAAGCCCAGAATCAGGGAAGCAAGTGAGGTGATGAGACCCAAATGTATTGTGCTTGGACTTCATAAAGAGATTTAAAGTATTATCTAGCATATTTAGGATGCTGGAATGTGGAAATGAAAAATGAATACTTGTTTACCTTCTGGCATAGCCATCATTCAACTTAAAGTAATGGCATGAGTGACCCTGTACCAAGGCTATTGGGGTGTCTTGCAAGTAAAGTTGCTGCAGCCACCTGGAGTTGGGGAATGGCAGCTCAGTTCATCCAGCAGCTTTCAAGCTCTCCTCTCACAATGCCTCTGCACCAGGCAGGGATCAAGAGGAGCAGCTGGGCCCTGACCACTGCATGGCCATCTCATTTGGCCCCAGACCAGCATGAACCCGGAGGAAAGGGCAGTATCCTGATCAGTAGGAGGGCAGACACAATGCGTTGTCTGTGATGGATCATAGCAGTCACTGGTTCCAGGTCCTGTGCACTTCGCTCAGGGATTTGTCCTGTCGAAATTCAGGGCACTCCTCTGACTGCCCTGAAGGGTTTGAAATCCTGGCAGGGGGTCAGGGACCCCCCTGCACAGAGCCCCAGAGAGACACTGTCCTGGATCTCGGTCCATGGAAGAGCTTTCAGCTTGTGAAATGAATTACAAGTCACAAGAATGTAACAAAAATAATAGTAGTAGTAGTAGTTAAGTAATCATGGGGTGCAAATGTAGAATATTAGGATTTTTAGAAAGGGGTCAGAAGAAAAACATGGAGGACCTGGGTGCGGTCCTTGTCCTTTTTGTCCTTTTTGGCATCCATTTTTCTGTTGTGGTGGCTCACAGGGATTGGTGTAGAATAGAGGTGACATGTCTAATATTAGTAGTAGGTATTGGTGATTAATGGTAAATAAAAGATATGTAGAATGTAGTATAAAAAGTTTTGCCCGCCTGTCGTGGGCGGGAGTCATTTCATGCCCTCATTGCAGAAAGACCGTGGCAGGGCACAGAAAGAATTTGTAGATAAGAAATAATAAACAACCAAGAGAGAACCTGAAACAGCGGCTTCGACTCTTTCTTCTGCTTCAGCACAGGGCATTCAGGGAAAAAAGACTCTCATCTGACATGTCTTGGGAAACACAAATCTGAGACTGTCCAAACTGGATCACTCTACACATGGGTTTTGCCTGCTAAGCCAAAGCTTCCTATCAAATAGGCATATGCATTGCTATTTTAAAATGCTTGCCAGTGTGACAGTCAGTAAGTAATCACATTCTGTGCCTGTATTTTGTAGGTGGGAGACTATGTACTCATGGGCCTCCATTATTCCCTGGTGTGGGGAAATGCTTGGGGGTAAAAACATAACGGTATGAAAACTATAGAGGAAAATAGGATTCCTACTCTCTGGATGGAATGCGGCTGGCATACCTGACCTCCCACTCACTACACATGCTACAGGTGAGTGGAGTAGAGTAAATTGTAGCCAGGCTCTTGCAGAAGATTGAACTTTGTGGTCTTTTCTGGCTGATTAGCTGCACAGCAGCTGAAAACCAAGGGAGATAAAGGAAGATGTCCGGTTGTTGAATCAACAGCTGTGGTGAAATCACTCTCCATTATGCATTCTGAGGTACCCACCCCCAGCCACCACTCACTGGGTAAGCCATATGACTACAGCACTTGAGCTCCATCTAAACATAAGAAAATAGTACAAAAGTGAATTCAGAAGGGTGAGAAGTTACGAAAGACTCCATTGTAACTTCTGGAATCAGTTGACAGGCTCAACCTCTCTTCGCCCCTATGGGGACAACTATGGGGTAAGAAGAGTGTTCTTTGAGTGGTAAATTATTGTCTCAAGCTTACTTTTGTTAGGGATTAGAGCTTTTTAGTACATGGCTTTGAATTAATATATTGCTTTGAATATGGTCTTGCAGTTAGCTTCTATCACCAGCAATCCTTGAACCTTAATATGTCAGAATTCTAGGCTGCATCCAAAGCATTAGGACCAGGGAGGGGATTCTGCCCCTCTGCTTGCTTCTTGTGACACACCACTTGGAACACTGCATCCAGCTCTGGGGCCTCCAACTTAAGAAGGATGTGGAACTGTTCAACTGTGTGGCCTCATCTGCGCTAAGTTGATAAGAGGACTGCAGCCACCTCCCTTATGAAGACAGCATCAGAAGTTTGGGGCTGTTCAGCGTGAAGAAGAGAAAGTTGTCTGGAGACCTCATGGCACCCTTCCCATATCTGTAGGGGGCTTACAGGGAAGCTAGAACCTTCATCACGAACTGTAGTGATACGACAAAGGGAGATTTAGCGTTAGAAGAAATTCGTTCCTGTGAGGGAGGTGAGGCACTGGAATGCGTTGCTCAGGGAAGTTCTGGATAAGGCCTTGACCAACTTAGTCTAGTGGGAGGTGACCCTGCCCACGGCAAAAGGGTTGGGACCAGATGATCTTTAAGCTCCATTCCAACCCCCTAACATTCTAAATTAATAAAGATTGTTATTCCGTAACCTGTTAACTTGAACCTTCAAGGGCGCTGACAGCCTAATCAATCATTAAAGTGTTTCAGAAAAACCTCCCCTTTCCACGTGACACCTGGGCGGCTGTTTTGCCGCGGCCTCCACCGGGGCAGCTGAAGGGCAGAGCGTCCTGGCGGTCTTTGCCGCTTATCTCGGCGCGCAGGCCCGCTGCCTGCGGAGCCCCGCCCGCCGCGAGCGCGGCCGGTGCGGGGGCTGCAGCCGGACCAGGCGCCGGTCCCGGGGGTGGAGCTGCCGCCGCCTGTCCCCGCCCGCAGCCCGTGCGCGGTGGCGTCACGGCGTGCGGGCGGCGCTGCCCCTGGCCGAGGGTGCCGGGCCA
Organism: Nicator chloris; assembly: GCA_013400495.1. Lineage (NCBI taxonomy): Eukaryota > Metazoa > Chordata > Aves > Passeriformes > Pycnonotidae > Nicator > Nicator chloris. The sequence continues at coordinate 8,681 of WAAE01010153.1, forward strand.
TGGCCTCGTCCGTGGTGCGCGCCACGGTGCGCGCCGTCAGCAAGCGAAGGATCCAGGCGACCCGCGCCGCCCTCACGCTGGTCAGTGCCGCGGGCGGGCGGCGGGCGGGACCCGGGGACCGCGGCACCTCCCGGGTGCGAGAGCTGCGCCACGGGCCCCTCCGGCCCGGCCAGTGAGGCGGCCCCTGGCGACAGCGGGGCGGGCATAGGGACGGGGACGGGCCGCCCCGCCTGGCTGTGCCCGCTCGGCCCGGCGCTGCCGCGCCAGCATCGGCCGGCGTCGGTAACCCGAGCAGGGCGGCTGCGGTGGGTGGGCTGCAGAGGGCTCTCCTTCCCCCTGCCAGGTTGAGAGGCGGTAGCTACTACTCGGCAGTCCCGCTGAGAGGAGGCCCCGCGCTCCGCCGCTGCGTCTGGGGGTGAACCGCAGGGTTCCGCAGCAGCACCGGTGCGGCCCCTGCGAGCGCGGGGCCTTGTCGCATAGACATCCCAAAAAAGAGTATTTGATTAAAATTTTTTGGAAAAGGGTAATGCCTTACCTACCGAGGCTGATGCGTGGGTTCTTTCCAAGAAGGCTTTACATCCTGTTGTCGATAATAAAGTGCGTGCATTCAGTACATGCGGCCGTGCTGGAGAGGCCAAAAACATGGTGTTTGGTCATAAGTTGGACTCGATGATCTCAAAGGTCTTTTCCAACCTCTGATTCTGAGAGAGATCCCTGCAGAGAAGAGTGCAGTCAGTTCCCCGCAGGAACAGGGGCAGATCGAGTGCACACAGTTCAGTCGTTTGTCAGAGCAGGTGATTGCTGCTCGGTAGTGGGTCTCTAACAACAAGGGTCGTAGCGGTAATTAGAAAGGATTTTCTACTGCAAGTCTACTTGCCATTTGCTTTGTGTGCTTAATTCGGCTCACAGTAAGAACTTCACATTACTAATGCTTTTCTCGGTGTCTTAGAAACTTGTGCGGACGTAATGGAAATTTTGACGTTTACATTGTGTTCTTGCATTTCTGCATCAACTAGATGCGCATGAATGGTGAATTTTGTCTGCTGTTAAGTCAGAGGTTCCCTTAAGGTTAATGGGGAGAGAGAAGTAGACCATAAGCCCTCTATATCTAACTGATTTTTGTGTGTAATGGGTTTGTGACAAAATTTTTACAAGAACATAGCTGCTTGATTGAATTAAGGTAGTGATTTGGGGCGAAGAAATCGCCAAGAAACAACATGGGTCTTGACAGGCTTGAGGGGTGGGCTGATACAAACTTCATGAAGTTCAGCAAAGTGAAATGCAAGGTTCTGCACCTGGGTCAGGGCAATCCCAGGCACACCAACATGTTAGGTGGAGGATGGATTCAAGAAGGACTTGGGTCTGATGGTTGGTGAGAGGCTGGATGTGACCCAGCAATGTGTACTTGCAGCCCAGAAAGGCAGTTGTATCCTGGGCTACATCCAAAGCAGCATGGGCAGCAGGGCCAAGGAGGGGATTCTGCCTCTCTGCTCTGCTTTGCTCTGCTCTCCTCTGCTCTGCTGTGGTGAGACCCCACCTGGAGCGCTGCATCCAGCTCTGTGGCCTCCAACATAGGAAGGGCATGGAGCAAGTCCACAAGAGGCCACAAAGCTGGTAAAGAGGACTGCAGCCACTGCCCTTATGAAGACAGGTTGAGAAGGTTTGGGCTGTCCAGCTTGAAGAAGAGAAGGTTGTTTGGAGACCTCATGGCACCCTTCCAGTGTCTGCAGGGGGCCTGTAGGGAAGATGGAGAGGAATTCTTTGTCAGGAACTATAGTGATAAGACAAGGGGGAGATTTAGATGCAGTATTAGGAAGAAATTTTTTGCTATGAGAGAGGTGAGGCACTGGAATGGGTTGCCCGGGGAAGTTCTGGATGTGTCCAAGGCCACTTTGGATAAGGCCTTGACCAACCTGGCCTACTGTCCCTGCCCTTGACAGGGGTGTTGGAACGAGGTTGTCTTTAAGGTTCTCTTCCATCCCAAGCCGTTCTAACAGCATAAGATATTCTAACAGCCAAAACCTCCACTGTTAAGGATTAAGGATTGAATTCTTGGGGTATCTGCTTGCTGGCAGTGCGAGTGAGGAGTAAAGAGGTGGTGTGCTCTGTGCAATTAGGTTGAGCAGACATCTGTTTTATAGCAGTGTGTGTCTTACAGGCATCAACTTCAATACATGCAAGCACTCACTGCAAGCAAACAAACAAACAAAATTATCAAATTTATGTGTATGCTTTTGTCTTTCAGACCCCTTCTGCTGTCCAGAAGATAAAAGAGCTTCTGAAAGATAAACCTGACCATGTAAGTGTAGACAGGGTCAGTCTGTAGGGTGTGCTAAGGTATTAGCACAGCTCATGAGTGCAAAGCATTTCTGCATTTCTGGATAACTTAGAAGTTTGAACTGAACACTGAGGTGTTTGTTAGAGATGTTGACATCTTTTTATGGTGGGGAATGCATAAACTTATTTATATGTCCAGCTTTGTTTTGTTATAAAATGAAATACAGGAAACAACTGACTGTAATGACATTTCACTGAAAAGTTGCTGTTGAGATTAATAAAGCTGGAAAAACTTTAAGCTTCAGATAGTTTTGAGCTACATTTTAATGAAACCCTTTAGTATGGCATAGTATTCTGATAAGGAGAGAACTCTTCAGCTGTTATTATTTAAGTTCTTGTAGAAATTCTCATTGTGAAGTATGCAATAGTAAAGTTATATTCATATGCATTGGAGGAAATTTAATTCTTAGGAAACTTGCCAGACGGTGTGGTTTTTTAAGTAATCAGTGTTTCACCAAATAATGAGTTTGTCATCTTTTCTTCTTGAGAGAAAGACACACAGAGGCTTCTTTTATAACCATTGTAAAAACAAACATTAGCTTTTTTTTTACAGTAAGTATTTTTTCAAGAAGACTGTTTCTTTTATTAACCAAAGCCATTGTTTGTTTTCCTTCCTGCCTGTCTGCAACTAACTAGACTTATTTGTTCTAATATTTTAAATCATCCTAAGGAAGCCCTGGCCCTACAGTTTATGTGGTCAGTCATTTCCTTGCTGTGAACGGTGTTTGCATTTTCCAACGCATTATTTGTAGCAGTTCCTGTAGAGAAAGGTATTTAGTGTGAAAGGATCAGATGCAGTTTGTCTTGAGAGCCCATTTGATGAGAAGTGTTACATTTTGATACATTTTTATCACAACATGTGGACATAGATAATAAAATTTGCCTCTTCAGTTATGAAGCACTGGTGTGTAGAAGGTGATGCAGATACTTCTTAAAGATTCTTACACACAACTAGTTTTCTACTTTGCTAAAACTTCTTGATTTTTTCCTTACACGGATGCTCTTTTTGTCAGACTTGCCGAATGCTGTGAATGTTACAAACGTTGACTAAGTTGGCTTTTAAGGCCAGTTAAAACAGTACACTTATACCTGATTTAGGGAGGGGTTTGCTTCTTAATTCAGACTGGCAATAGACGTAATAAAAAATCAAAGTATGTTTTTCAGAACTTTGTTTCAAAGTAAGTTTCCTGATGGTGTACAAGAGTTCTATGATAATCTAGTAACTGCTCTTCTTTTGGCTTCACAGCATCATAATTATGTTACTGTCTGTATTCTTGTCATAGTACCTGAATTAGCATCTGAGTAAACTGTAATTTGAAGTCACAAAAATACCTGTCTCTGAAATTTGACTGCCTTTTTGAGACCTGGTTCCTACAGGAGTGCCAGTGTTTCATTACTTCAAAAATTTAACATACTGTAGGGCATGATTCGTTTCAGCAAGCATCAGATGGGCTTTTTTTTAACTTCGCAGTCAAATTTATAAAAGAAAAAAGAAAAAGGTACCTCTTATCTGTTACAGTAATTCACTTTAGCATTTAGGCAATGGAGCAAATAAATGTCAGCATTTCATTGTTCTGCATACTTTTTAACTTAATGTTTTGAATAGGTTTTAAAACGGAAGTCATGCATGTGGTGTTTTTTTGTTGTTTCTTTTGCTTTAGGTAGGTGTGAAAGTTGGTGTTCGTACAAGGGGATGCAATGGACTTTCTTACACATTAGAATATACAAAATCTAAAGGAGACTCTGATGAAGAAGTAGTTCAAGATGGTGAGTTTCTGGTGCAGCAGCATAAGCTACTGTGGTGGGGGTGATAAAACCTGATCATTTTGAGAGAAGAAATCTATGTTGGCAAAGTTTTGTTCATCTTGTTGGATTCAAAGACTTTAAGAAGGGTGTGAAATTGGTTATTGTCTGTAATGCATGGGAATTGTGTATTCAAGATGAGATTCATTGCCGTTTTCTGCAGCTTATTTCCCTCGGTGTCATTTTTTTTGTCCCCTGTCAAAAAAAAAAAAAATTTAATATGCACACATAAGTAACAGTTCCAGACTTCTGCCAGACTTATATAGGTAGAATGGAAACAGAGATGAAAGTACCCCACATCAGGCCCAGGAAACCCAAGGTGTAGTCTTGGTAGTCTTTATACTTAGCTTCCTCTTTTTTATTACTGGTCAAAAGAGAATTTCAAAGTGAATGACTGTTTTGTTGTATGTAATTTCTGGTTTTCTGTTCTTTTCAAGGGGTTAGAGTGTTTATTGAAAAGAAGGCACAGCTGACACTTCTAGGAACTGAAATGGACTATGTAGAAGACAAACTGTCCAGTGAATTTGTCTTCAATAATCCAAACATCAAAGGAACATGTGGCTGTGGTGAAAGCTTTAACATCTGAAATCTCAGGACTACTTCTTTGAGCAGCCCAAAACACTTACTATTATGACTTTCAGAAGTAAATGCGTTTTCTTCAGGTTTGTAGGCTGCGTAAAGTGGGGATACTATTTAGAAAAATAAACTTAAGTATTTGAAAATATAAGCTGTTTATTAAATTCCACCACTGATGTAGTTATGCTGTAATTTCTGATGAGTTGGGATCTAGAAGGTAAGAACAGTAAGTGCTGCAGTAACATCTCTGTATTTCCACTTGCCAAGGAAATAAAATTTCACTGTTCTTTTCCTCTGTCATTTTCTTTGTCAATCCTACTCATACTTCCCCATTCAAAACCCATTTGAAAGGATACATTGTGTTCTGCTTTGATTTGGGGAAAACAAACAAACCAGTGAACAAAAAATTGCAACCATTTCTATGTGAGTATTTATAAAGATTTATATATACAAGCACACAGTCCTTGCTTACTTTGTAGTTTTCCAATGCTTTCATCTTTTTACAAGTGCATCTTCTGGTGGTTTATTTTCCCTTAAATTCAGGGAAATAAAAATGTTCATGTATTAATATAGTGGAAGGCTGTGGTGGCGCGTGTTGTAGAAATGCTTCAAAGAGGGCTAGCCTAATTTTAATTCTTTTTCCTTTCTCTGTGGAAGGCACAGTCCCTGCTGTCATTTTCAAAGCATGAAGTATATAGGCACTGGAGGGCTAAAAAGTGATACACAGGCCTTATTTTGCACATTTCAGTTTTTTATATTGCCTCGATTAATTTGCAAAGGTGGTAAAACTGCTCCCACATTACCATTCCCTGTGTTCCCAGTATATGCTTTGTTTCCACCAAAATCTATGAAAACTTTTATCAAGAGACAAATCACAGATTTCTCATTACTTTTTTTTTGTAATCATGCATGCTACTAATTTTGTTAGAGTTTGAACTCTTTTTCATAACTCTTTATGTAGTAGAATTTTTTCACCAGAGTTTATGGTTCCCTCTGTTTAATTTCTGTCTTGAGGTTAACTTGATAACAAAAAAAGCATTTTCAATTAGAAAAAACCCTTAATATTTCATATTACTTTTAAATTAATCTAAGCAGTAATTAAGATACTGTAAGAGGCCATTTTTTCCTTGGAATTTACTTAATCAGAATTTTGGTTTTGTAAACAAGTGTCTTTTCAAGCTTATATGGTCTTCAGCAGTTCTTCACTGGTGGAGAAGAAGTGTAAATGTCTCTCTAGACCTTCCCAAAACCTGGTATGAGAGAGGAACTGTTCCACCCTTCTATCTCCTGATTGTCATCCAGAGATGACATTGTGCAGCTTGGGGGCTCACTTGTGCAGCAAAGAAGGTTACGCGTCTGCTTGAGCAACAGATTTGAACAGCTGGTGAAAATGGTGCAGATAAAAAGGGGGACAGCAGGAGTCTTGCAGGCATTGAGAAGGGAGTGATCTGAGAGCATTAAGGCTGCTTGTTGAAAATCCAGGTGTCATCTTGATGTGGACAGTTGTAGCTCCCTGCCTGTCACCAACTGATGTAGATGTAGGATTGCACCTACATTTTGGTTCTTCCCTCTGCATCTTTTCCCAGGGCAAAGGGAAGAAAAAAAAAAAATTATGCTTCATCTGCTTTATGTAGTGCACAGGAACAGAAGGTCAGAATTACTTACAGTCTAATAGTAGATGAATGTTGATTGTGTATCACCTTTTGATGTAAAGACACTATTTCCTTCAACAGTCAACTGTTGCACACAGTTACTTTATACAGTGATTCAGGAATTAGTGGTAATACACGGTGAAGTGCTTCCATAGAGATGTAACTTTCACTCTTGCCAAACAAAAAATGGAGTTGATGTGACATAGTTGCATTACATGTAAAACTAAAACTCCTAGCTAAGGGCATTTCTCCAGATTGCATTTCTCTGCTTCTTGCTAGGGATAAGGCTTTGAATGTGGTAACACTGGTGGTTGCTAAGAGTGCTGGTAATTACTCATTTAACTTGTTTGGGGTTGAGGGGATTGGTTTGAGGTTTATTTTAGACCTGTGGCATGTATAGCAATCCTTTTTGCGTATTTGTGTATGCCTTGAATGAAAGTTTGCACTTTTGTACTCCCATGAAGTAATCATCTTAAGTTGTCACCTTACTAAGACAACTAATGCACAATGTGTTAAACTTCTGCTAAACTGGTATTTACAGTTGCATACAAACTGTATAGTTTTGTTGATTAGTCCTTTATAATTTTGTGCAACAATGTATGTAGAGTCCTCAGTTATAATAATAAATATAGCCTGTTGGTAACCATTAAATAGTCCTATCTTGAATGATTTGTTGAAGTAATAAAAAAGCACTGGACGAAAGAACATGTTTATGTGCTGGGGTTGCAAAGTAGACAGACACAATGCTATTGTTACCTGACTTAATATTTCCCCAAAATATTAAACATTTCCAGATATTAACAGCATTGAAATGGCATAGAAACATACAACAATAAAAATTAGTTAACTTTGTACATAAGATATTTATACATACTGGGAGAGTGTGCTGTTAATATATAGCCTGCCATTAAAATTCATGACACCCTATTCTCAGGGTAAAAATTCTATCAGACAAGATGAATGTATTTTGAAGACTTTCACATACCAAAAATCATTATGGTATGTTTCAATGCAGGATGATAATTTTAATCAAAGTAACTACTGATGGAAAAAGGTTTTTGAAACTGGCTTGGCATTTCCAGGGTGAGAGTCAAAGGGTGTTCTTCACTATTCCACTTCAGTGCTGTATCATAGCACTCATATTCTATAGTGTACTATGTCCATGACATGTTTGGACTTTTCTCTTAGATATACCTGTAAAGGTTCCTTTTGCTGTTAGGTGAAGATTCGGAACAATAGAAGGTGAAGTTATGAATTCTGGAAAAAAATGAGAGGTTGTTGATACAATTGCATATTCATGATGCTAGAGAGAGAGAAATCCCTCATATGGTCAGGAGCCTGGAAAGGCTTTCTGTTGGGTGTTCTTACAGACTTTGTAAAAAACCACTTGCTTGCTCAACCAGGTTGGTATCCCTATTCAACCAAGTTTTATAGCTCTTTTTGGATGGCTCAGGAAAGAAAGTTTGTTCAGGAAAAAATTGAGGAGCTCAATATGCAAGTCAACTGCACATCAGGTGATGGAACAAAATGAGTAGGAGCTACAAAATTATTCAGGGACTGACTTTTTCATGCAAAAGAAACTTACGTCTTTTTTTTTTTTTTAACTCA